>JASJFT010000092.1:0-79374 GCA_030770425.1 Darksidea phi
GGGGCCCAACCGGGGCCCCCCCCCCCCCGCCCCCGGGGGGGGCGCGCGGGGCCCCGGCCCCACCCCCCCCCGGGGGGGGGGTGCCCCCCCCCCCCCCCCCCCCCCCCCCCCCCCGGAAAGAGCCTGGATATTGTGTATTGTAGTGTTTAGAGCGGTTGAAGTTCCATTCAGCGTGGCTTGTGGTTGAATTGGAGCATACCTCTGGTCCTGTTCTAGGTCGTTCGCGTTGCTAAGAGCATCAAAGACGAACTGCATGTAGTCATCTTCTTGCTCGTAGTTGAAATGCAGTCACTGACCGCTATTCCTGTTGTTGTTAGGATTAGAAGGTACATTTTGCAGATAGTTTTCCGAAGTGGCGTGCTGGATGGCAGCAACTGCTCCTGGGGACACTGGTGACATGGTGAAGGATGGCCCATCCTGTCGTGAATTTAACCCAGTCTTATAAGCGAGTGGACTAACTTCGTTAAGTGAATTAGTAGGTTTGTAATTGCCTGCTCAAGTGTGAAACGGTTGGATGTCTGTTGGGTGGTGTGGAGAATTTTCTCTGTAGCCCAAAAAGAAGCTTTTAAAATGTATTTGGAAAGGCTGTACGGCACTGAGCGCGTATATACGCTGAAAAATACTCAATGTGGTGGCTGATATTGTAACTGTACGATGAAAAGAAGGAGGATTATGAAGCCTATACATTACATTGTGTAGTTATAAGGCCGACAAGAAAAAAGGGGTAGGATGGTGTGTGGGTATAGCACCTCTACTGTGTACAAACTCCTACTGTGTTTCGTGCGGGCCTTACAAAAGAGACTCCCACTGTGCAAATTTAAAACAAATACACGTAGAGTATTTATGGTGTGCGCAATCCAATAGCAGCGATATGCTCAGTTACATTATGCAGGCGAAGCAGCAAAGTGCCTTGACACAAGCCTAGATAGCATGTGCCCAGAACACAGGCGACCCTTTGCTCAACCACAACTGACAGAACCAACTGCTTACTCGGGCCTATCGGCGTTGATTATAACATCTTCACCAGCGACTGCGCCCTTCTTGCCTTTTCCCTTTGCCTTTGGTTTCGCAGTCGCCCCGTTTGGCTTGTGCTTCTTCGACTTAGACTGTACTGCCCGTAGGAATTGCACCTTGTTCTCTTCGAATTCCTCTTGGACAGTAAGTCCCCCACTCACGTGGGGTCTCACAGCCTCTCTACCTGCAGAGTTACTTCCCTTGGCCTTGGTGAGCTATGGCGGAACTAGCAGGCTCTGGACTGGCTCGGATTCGTTCTGACTCTTTTGCTTTTTACCAGTCGGGGTAAAGAAAGGGCGCTTGCCAATCCGTTCCAGAAGGCCAGGTTTCATATATTTGCGTGAATTGAATGGTGAAAGTTTGGCAGTTTGCGAAGGTCTAGGAGATTCCTGTTTTACCGACGTGAATCGAGGGCTAGGAGATGTCATTCTGTTTCCTTGTGGAAAAGATGGTGGTGGCGCCGTGCCAGATATGCCAGGTTTTAGAGACTGCAGGCTCTTCTCGCGATTCTTCTGGGCATAGGTCTCAGCTTTGCTCTTGTTGTTGGCTATACGTTCGAGTATGGTCTAAGCGAAAGTCAGCCTGGCTACTGTTGAGAGTATAAGGATACGTACCTGAGCTGTACCAAGTGGTGCGTATACTAAGTCGCACACTCGTGACTGGTTGGTCATCACATCCCGGCAGACTTGTTTGAGGTGCTGAGGCCAGTTAGCGTTTCCACATACACAATAACCGAGGCCGAGAAGCGTACTTTCAGCGTCGTGACAACGCTAGTTATACGAGCGTAGCAGTTGCCCTCCTGATCTTCCAGAGCACCTCCTGTGGCATCTAACTCACTGGCTCGAAGTCCAGTATAACCGTTGGTGACTTGGTCAATTAGTGCAACCTGTGCCAGTCAGCAAGCACATCCTCTGTGAGGTGTTTGGCAAGCAGGTACAAATATGCGTCGACATACTGCCTCAACATCTTTTATGTCATATACACCAGGTTTGAAATACTCTCGCTCGATGGTTCCCTCATCGTCTAGGGCCCCTTCCAGGTTGACGATTGCCTTGCACATGCCTGAGACCCAGAAATCACGGTAAAGCACAACTTTAGATATGGTCGGGTCGTCCATTGGCTGTATACTCGGTAGTCTATTGTGCCTGCGGCGGAAGTCGAAGGCCCGTTGCCAACTATCAGGACCCGTGAAGTGGGGCCGGAAAGACAATCTAGTCTCTGAAAGCGGCGGAAGGCTGTCCAGATAACGGATAACATCTTCCCCCGGAACAGGAGCGATAGGCAGCGCGTTCGTAGTTGGAGGGATCGCGTTTGCAGAGGGTCGTAGTGGAGGGGCTTCCGCATCTTCCATTGGTATGTCTTCCACAGGGAGCTTCGCGTCTTCGGCTGCATCAGTAGGAATCGCAGGAGTCGAGAAAGCTGCTCCGACTAGTGTTGTGCTGGATCCGGATTGGTCTTTGTTTTGGGGGGACATAGTAAGCGACATCGCCAGGGCTAAACTGAAGCAGTAAACAATGTGAGGCTAACTATCGCCCTCGAGTTGCGGGCCTCAGCGCCATAAAGGTTTAGGTCTTGTTGTTAGCATCTAAGAGGCAAGCGGCGTTGGCTCAAACCACAGGCATGTGATATGGCGCAAACTTTGCCTACAAACAGAAATTCGGTTTAGGCCCACACTTGCCCGCTCTCAAGGTAAGCTTTGTTGTAGAAACAAGAATAATAATCGCTGCAGATCCCAGATGTTCTGGTGAAGAAAACCTGGCAAACTATCGGAAAATTATCGGCAAAGAATGGTCTGTTTTACGTGTGATCGTGCTAGGCGGAGCAACGAGGTACTGGTTCAATGCAGTCATTGGAAGGCATATATTCCAAGCTTCCTCACAGCGTCATGGGCCTTTGGGACGTTATGGACGGATGATGTGAGCCTAGAAAAGGGAATGATAGTACTGATTCGCTCAAAGCACATTTGCATAAATGTGAACGTCGTTAGAGATGAGTAAGTTAGGGGAGGTTGTGCATCGCGATCGCGAAATAAGTTAGTGTCTAGCGCGAGAGACTGGTCCCTTCTCGAGCGTACACATCAGTTAGTCCTAAGGGAGCTGTGTTTATCTGTAATAATTCTGGATTGTTCTCCAATCACACCTTATTCGACGTCAACTCGGAACATTGAAAACTTATTGAAGTCACGTGGTATGACATTCACTCGCAACGTTTGAATGTGGTATGTCCTAGTACGTATAACCTTCTTGGGCGAGGACCAGGTAATGAGTGTAATGCAAGGCAACGCGACCGGAAGAAAATCAGGTAGTGTATGTAAATTTATTCTACTCATGTACAGATTCAGATTTCGCTCGTTCTAGTCATAGAAACTATGCAACCTTTTCTATATATACAGTAGCAGTAAACGAAGGCCTTCTAAAAGTCTATGACAAAGGGGCCACTTACTCATGCACTAATCACAAAGCGAAACGACAGTGTTCCGCTCGCTGATGGTTCTCCAACATAACCGACTATTATATTTGAGACGTATTTATTCTGGACGTTTGTATAATGTCTCCTCAGGATTGAGTATTCTCCTTTTAGCGAAGGGACGTCCGGTGGCCGCATCGCCCTCGTTATCTCTGCCGTCGCGACTGCGCTTCTCGAGGTGGATAACCCATTGAAGCCCATCGGATCGCCCTCAGTATCGCCTCTGAGAGCTAATCCAGTTTTACCAGGTGTGCTCGAAATCATATACGACTGACTGAATGATGGATTTGTCAAAGCGCTAGTTCGAACACCAGAGCTACGGCTTTGTATGGCGGTAAGCCTACTTGTGATACTGATAGGTTTGATATCTTTCCTGTTAGTCTTGCTTTTTTTGGGTCTCCGAATGGAATAGAAGTACCGGCTGTAGTTGCAGCTTCATCAATGTCCCCATTTCCTTGAGCAGTAGTAACTGTTGCCACAGACGCTGGCGATGTACGCTTCGAAGATCGTACTTCCTCATCAGCTTGCTCGCTTGGAGCAATAGGATTGGTGTCTGAGATGTGCCGTTTTGCTACTGCAAATAATTCAGCCTTCTTCGCATTGCCCAATTATTGTGTTTCTTTGCTCTACCATCTATTAGCTCCAAATGGTTTCGATCTGAGCCTCCATTACACTCAACGTCTTTGAAGGACCATTCACTAGCTGCATGATCTTCGTGTCCTTCTAAAACACGTTCTTGCAGATGCGTTTGTCTAACTATGGCGTTATTAGCAAACGAGAATAAAATAAGATGATAAAAGCGCACCTCAAGCGCCATGGCGACAGTCAAAAGGCGTGTTTTGCAATTCGTTGCGCGACGTTTCGCATATCTACCTTCCTTCGTTGACGGACCGCTGAATCCAACCACACAACGATGGACCAGACCCTTCTGTTACGAAGATTAAAGAGCGAAAGGGCTGCAATGAAGTGGAATGGTACCTACCAAGTTTGCTCTACATGTAGCCTCTACAGTTTTCGGGTCGATCTTGCCGGGCTTGAACATTCCGACCTCGGGACAACATGGGTCATTAACACGCTTGTCGATAGACACCATCTTATCATAGAGAAGCTTGAGATAATCTTCGGACCTGTTAATGATGTAGTGGAGACCTTCCATGGCTTCCGGCGTTCGAGAAGCAGTTGTAATCGGGCGGTACCTGTACGCGATGGCCCCGGCCCGATGATCCTGAAAGAATGGAGGATTAGCCGCCGCGGATACCTCTGAAGTGATGGCACTAGAGGTAGTAGAGACGGCATAAGCCCCGGCACCACATGCTGTGCCGATACTATACGTCTCATTGTTCGAGGGTGAAGTGGCGTTGTTTTTTAGCACTCCATGCACGCTCCTTAGGAAGTCGGCAGATGGGTTCCCGAGTCCGGTTAAAGCTTCTGCGTACAGCTCCGCATAAGGTGATTTCCGCACGGTGGAGGTTTGGAGTGTATCTACGACTATAGTTATCATCATGCGTCGATCCATTAGGATCGAGTGGTAACTAAATAAGGGATACTCACCAGCACCGCCCGTAGTCGGTAGGCTAACCGAAAGGGAGCCGACTGCTGGCGGACTTGCGCTTTTCGGTGTGTGAGAGGCCATGTTGAAAAGTTTGTTCGTATTTAGCTCGTTACAGAAACGGTGGCGTTTGGTCGATTGCTGTTCGAACTTTTCAACGGTGAGGCGCGCGCTATAGTTAAAAGGCGAGTTAATTGCTTTAACTAGGTGATGTGCGCTCCAACTATCACTACTAGCGAGTTCTAGCAAGTCACTGTGAGTGAACGTTTTGAGCTTGCAAGCTTCTCTGTTCGGCGAGCCTTCTTTTTCCCTTTTATTTTCTAGACCGTTATGGATGGTTTTCGCATCATTCAATAGGTCGCAATCCGTGAGACACAATATAAATCACCAGATCTACCGTCTACCGAATGCATCTACCACTAGATGACCCAGCGTTAATATGTAAACTCTCTTCCAAGCCGGATCAGTGCTTCATAAGCGACGATATAGGCTTCCTCATATTTTGGTAGCAAGCGAAAGTTATCCATGGATCATGACCGGGGTTTTCAGCCTCCCACGAAACAAAAAAAAAATTATGCATGGATGGAAGGTAGGGATGATAGCGCGTACGTAGGTGAAGAAGACGATGAGAACAATGAAACGAATGTAAGTACTTCTAATCGCGGCCGACTCGTTCCATCTGGCTCCAACTGTGCACTGCGCAGGAATACTTTGGGTACTCAACTAACACCATGCCATTCATTAAATAACAAGTTCCCGGACATTATTATACCCTATAACAGTACACTGGTATCCGCAACCACCAACCCTGAGCGAGCAGCTTACAGGTGGGTTAACGCTCTAAGCTCGACGATACTGGAGACTACGGATGGTATACAACATTGCACTCCGTTATGCGTGACATACAGATGACCTGGAAACCTCGAAGCTGGGTCAAGAGATCGCTTACTTCGTACCTGAGGTTCGCTAGGGGTGGGTTGCGTTGAGCGGGTGATGCATTCAATTGGCTTCGCTGACCAAATGCGGAGTAACGAAGAGAACTGTCAGCTGCACAGGAGTATGTGTGGCCTTGGCCTACAAAAGACTGGCGATATCTCATCTCGCAAGGCAAATGTGCTTGTATGTCATGCTCAAACGTGCGCTCATCCATGCAGTACTTCGATAGCCAAGTCAACACAGTAGTTGAGAGGTAGACAAGATCCGATGCTTGCTTGCGTGACAGTGGCCCGTCAATCATGCTCAAAAGAATTGTAAGCTCGCATATGTCCAAGGTTTATCGGATCAACTTACGCGATTGCATTGCGATCGATATGATTGAGATTCGGTGTCATCTGCTTATAGCAGCAGTGAGCCGACCGGTGAATCGCGCGTCGCCCACCGATGATGATAGAAAAGGTCCAACTAGAATAATGGTCACACTTCCTCTCAGTACACCGATTAATATCTTTGCTGCGTGGGGCTTCTGGGAAACGCATCATGGCACCTAAGAGCAGCGCATATGACTTCTGTCTTGAGCATGACCCAAAACCAAGGCAACAATGCAGTGCTGCCGCGGAAACTCTTGTGTTTGCGATGACGGAATTGAAAGGTTAAAGTGAGGAGGGGAAGGGCGTGTGATGCTCAATTTGCACTAGTTCCCATAAGGGCAGTCGCATCCTACCAGTTCCCTGGTGTAACTCACTCCATTAGATATCGTAGCGTTTAGTGAGTTAAACTCCCGATAAGCTGGAAAAGCGTTGAATGTTTTGGAGGACCGTTTTTCAAAATAATGATACAGTTCGTAGTGATACATACTAAGAGATACATTGGTCGGACCCGCGCTAAGCGAATATTGACGCAATAAAGCTCACGGAAATATCCTTGCTGCTCCAACCCTACAACAACTACAACCGAACGACAACGACGTCCTTCCAAGAACAAACAAAGCTGGAAGTTAATAAATATAGAAACGAAGAAAAAAGTCCCCGGCAATCTAGCGAAAAAACCTGTATATAAAAACACCGGCCATCGTCATCGATACTGCCGCTTACACTAGTGGTCCATATAAGTGACTCGGGTAGAAAAACGATATGAAGTGCAAGAAGCATGAATAGTCTCGACTCAACATGCTGTTTATGTCAAGATGCCTCAGAGATGGTACTTCAGTCGAGAACTGAAAAATAATGATCGCTTTCCTCAACCGCGGTCGTCGTTCAGGTTCTCGGAAGATTGATGGTATGGGAATTGTGGGACGCCATGTTGATTTGACCAAATTTCCTCAAAGGACTGCCCCTCATTGAGCTCGCCTGTCTGCTGTGAGAAGTTTAAAAATGCCGCATCGGGGTTCTGCTCGAAAATATTTGAGCTGATGCCGACGCGCGATGGGTCTCCAGAGGGCCAAGCCCAGGGCCGGTCCAGAAAAGATTCAGTATCAGGATAGGCTGGGACACAGGTTCGATCATATGCTTGCATAGATGGCCATGCCTCCACCGGGATGCCTGAAAGCCTTGTCATATTGGGCGAAGCAGGCGAGGAAAGGTGGCATTGCACCAGAGATGGAGGTGGGAGAAAGGGGGAATTCGGGGCCTTTGACATGGTCTTTTGGTACTGTATAGGAGTATGCATGGATTGCGGTGACATGGAGTTCGTGTGATTGACGCCGAAAGAGCGAGGTTGCGCCGAGTTAAAGTTTCCAGTGTGTCTAACCACGGGTATTCCTCTCGGCAGGGTCGCCGGGCTTGCAATCATATTTGTGGGCGGCGTCGTGTAACGCGGGTGCGCTCGTGGCTGCCGTGGAGGAGGATCCGGAGTATGACTAACAACGTGTACGTCTCTTGTGCTTGACAAAAGACTGGAAGAAGTTCGAGTCCTGGTAGTCGGCTTCAGAGTGATCCTCCTGCTCTTGGACGACTTTGTAGCTGTATCGTCTTCTGCGTCCTTAGGCCTTCCACGTTTGCTGTTTCCCAAACGATTTTGATACTTACGGTTGGCGTACGCCTTGGGCGCGTTGACGAACATTCGGATCTGACAAGCGGAGTTCATCACATCCTCGCAGATTGTCTTCTCCTCTTCGAGTGCTCGAATGACGTTGTCTAACCGGGCAGCGCAGTCAACGTCTCGATCTTCATCTTCACCCTTTCGATCGTCGGCGACGTAGTCATTATGTTCCCATCCCCTGTAACCTTTCTTTGCTTGCTCAAGCAAGCAGTCGAGCACTTTGTGAGAATATGCTTCGACCAGAGAGGACTTGTAGTACGCTCCATAGACCCATCTCTTCATGGCGATCGATTTCTCGTTATCTCTTGCCTTATCACCGCGGGTCATTGCGTTGTAGATGCGCTCGACATGGCGCAGGCGATTTTGCTCAATATCGAGAATGGAACTATCAGAATCCGGAGGGCGGTACGGCATTCTTGTACCCCTTGTTTCAAATTTCCGAAAACTTTTCGCGCTTTCGGAGTCGTGGAACTGTCCCCCAAATGGTTTGAAGGTGGTCGCACGCACAACTCTCGCAGGTCGTGCAGTGGGCTCCGGTGCGTTCTGCCTGTAATAGGGTGCTTGCGTAAGAGGCGACCTTCTATTAGAAGGATCAGACAGGGGAGGATCGTGCGAGTTGTATTGCAGAAAGGAGCTCTCACTCCTTCGTTTGAGATCCCGGCCGCTTTGGCCAGGCTCTTCAGCAGCCTTCTCGATGCCACGTAGAAGCACCCCCTCATTTCCAACAGCGAGAGATATATCAGGCTGCCACGGGAAGCTCCTCTCCGAATTGATGCTGACATTCGGAAAATTGTAGGGGCGGGGGTGGGGTTCGTTTGTAGCATCGACAGCACCGCCATAATCTTCGTTGCACGGTTCGCTGAGGTCTGGAGGCAGCCTCGCATGCTGATGTGTGTATGCAGTGATATAGCCCTCAAAGTACGGAGCGTGAGGATGATTGTTTTCGCCGGGAGTAACATAACATCCTTCAGGAGGGGTCTCTTGGCCGTTACACTCGCCCTGGTTGCTCGGCGAAGGGGGCTGCTCCTTCATTGATTTGCGGTAATCAATATCGCCTATGCAGGGTCGCGAAAGGTGTTAGAAGAAGCAAGGAAGAGTGACTATAGAGGCTTGCAGAAGCAGAAGTTGCGTCCAGGGGTCCGTGGATAAGGAGTCTGTCCGTGAAGATATGCGTTGGAGGGTTCGAGGTGGACGATTGAGGAGTTGTGAAAGGATTTAAATGTGATGACCAACGCTTCCCGGATCCAGAACGCCGGGTCAACAGTATGGTAGCCTGAAGCATTTACTGATTGCTTCTTGAAGGCTGTGACCTGGCGATGCGTTGGTAGTGTGAGCCTGGATATTGAATGAGGGGGTTGTAACCGGCTCTTCGGAACAGTGCCGTTGACTACGCGGTATTGGTCCGATCCATCTCGGAGGCGGTGAGTTGGAGGAAGGTAAGAAAGGCTCTTCCTTGTCGAACACTCGCTATCGAATATCGGCGATTGGAGGAGATCGCATTTGTGCTTGTAGGCATAGAGACGCGCTATTGAGTTCAAGCGTCAGAGAAGGTCTCAGGTTGAAGTCTAGCGCAAAGGGTGTTGGCAATGTAAGGACATCGTGACTTCACTATCAATATGAACTATGATTACTTCACCAAATCAGCGCTCAATACATACTAAGTGAAGGTAATTGCATTTAAGAGGCTAGCCTTAACGCAATGTGCAATTAACGCCGCTATGAGGGGAATGGTCAAAGAGCAAATGACTTGGCTTTGTAAAAAAGAAGCAAAGAGACTTGAACAGGCCGAGCATGAATGGCATTCATGACATCATCACCCAAGGCTCTCGCGGCTCTGCAATAGGGCACATTATCCGCAAAGCATGAAAAGGGAAAGGCATCGTAGCATCATTCTAAAAGATAAACCTAAGACAACATTATTTCCACAAACAAGGTCTCCCAACCGCCTCAATGTTCGAAACATCACCTTGTCGGCATCTCACGATCGACAGTACTGTGTACAGCTCTATTATCGTGTATAAGGTGTGGGTATAGCCTCTACTGTGTACAAACTCCTACTGTGTTTCGTGCGGACCTTACAAACAGACACCAACTATGCAAATCCAAATCAAATTTCCACAAACAAGTAGGAAATTTCACCGTTACTTGGTGATTGCACGGAGTCATAGCTTTAGGTGAATCGGTCTAATTAACCCTTCTCTGTATCGACCCATCATTCGCTGGTAGCATTCGCTAGACCGTTCTTCTGCGCCTGTACCCAGCTAATACCAAAGTTCAACTAGCGCTCTTACTGTATCAACTGAAGGGAAAAGAATGCTCGTTACAGTTCTCCGGGACGCCTTGGTATCATCTTGTTCATTCGGAAGGGCACCACTCTCCACACATGTCCTTGAAGTTAGCATCATCACCAAACTTCTATGATATCTCCAGGATGCTGTTAGTTCTACTACCACCTTAGGATTCATTCCAAACTCCTCAAATGCCGAGTTCCATCCCTACTAGCTGGAGAAGCTGCATTGTCATCAGTTATCTCGCGTTCAAAGACGTTATTTCGCTCTTTATTTCGAGTAATTGCGTTATGGGTGCAATCAGTTCACTTTCTATGCAGGTAGTTGTATTGCAACCCAGTATAGATGTAAACAGTGTCTTCGAGTGACATACAGTAGCTAGCGCTGGGAAAGCAGTCATTGTCTCTTCCAGCACAATTCCCACAGCATGCTGTCTAGGGCACCCGCAGGCAGTACTGAAATCTCACGTAACCATTCTTCACTATAAATTACCATGTCAAATAGCGGCAGGAGCGAGTGGGCTCCGATAGCTTCTCCAAAATATCAATGTGCAGTGTCCACTTACATGAAGACCAACCCTGGGTTTGCATACGGTTCCCATCTTGTATCATGGTACTAAATCTGTCAGTGAATAGTATCGTATGTTATTCGCTGCGCTGAATTGAGATAAAATTCGGTATTAGGACGTGTCCTGTGTCAAACGGCCAAATGGGTCACTTACCCCTGCCCCTTGTAACCAGTCAATACTCTCGTGCATCTACCGGAACAGACTCTTTCGCATTGTGCCGCACCGTGCCGCACGAAACATCTCACCATCGTACTCACACAAACTGCTCTCACCAACTCCCTTCGCCTATCGAAACTATTCTGATCTTTATGCGATGCTTTCACCACACCCATGCATTGTACTGCCACTCCTGATGCTCATCCTTCTCCTCCAAGCACCGCTTTCACTATACCTCAAGTTAGTTTCCCGGCTCCCATGGTCGTTCCAGTCACACTCACAGCCCCTGGTGCAAACCCCTTCCCAACCACCATCAAAGTTCACATCGGCTTCTTTCCGTGCAGCCAAGATATCTTCCCTCACACTTGCATCGCTGTACAAGCTTCCGGCCACTGTCGACCACCCCTTCTCTTCACACAGGGTAGCGATTTCGGAACTAGAAGTGCGCCCATAGGTGTAAGAATTGTCCGCTTTTCGGTATCTTATGGTCCATGACACGGGTCGGAGGTTTGACATGGCGATGGTCCTGGTAATATTGCCTTGGTGATCTTGGTTGAGGAGGTGATTAATAAGAGATCTGGCGATCGCTTTAGCGTCATGAGAAGGCCCACAGGCGAGGAACTTTTTTAATTATAGAAAGGATGTGGGCGATATGTCGGCTTCTCGATGCGATTGCAATCAACTTGCTTGCTCTCTGACTTTGTGGTTGCGATGACTGTTGCTAGGCAAAAGCATGCTAAGGTATGTCGTCATAGCTTGCAGCCGCAAACTGCAGTGAATAGCAGTCGTCTTCAGAGGGCGATGCCGATGGGCATACGTGACGGCGCGCCCTACGAAAAGTATCTTCCTGAAGAAAACCTTGCTTGGGTTTCCGACATCAACGGTATTCGCGTGGTCGTCGTAGGTACACTCAAGGATCCAAGAGGGTCCAAAATACAGGTTTTGCGCTTTTTGGCCGCCATCCTGAGTATGTAAGGTAAGCAGCTTTAGCGAAGCCCTCAAAAGCACAGCGTATGTGTTCATGGCACAGCATGATGGCGTCCAATACGCATCGCGTAAAGCGGATTGAAAGCGGGCAGGGGTGATTACCTCACGGCTCGGGTGGGTGCATCATTCGTCGAGCCCATACATCCAGCAACAAGGCTGAGCTGAGGCTGAACATCGTGTAATCACGTGTTACATGCGCCCTTGAGGTGACAGCTCGAATAACGATCTCCACCCTATTCCTCCTGCTTATAGCCTACAGCAAAGGCGACTCGTTCATTATCCTATTGCCCTCTTTACGTTCCAACTTCGCATCGTGCAGATCCGCGTTTTGGCCCCTAGTATGGTATGACTCGGCGCGCATCCTAAGTAGTAGTCAGCAGAGGCCTGCAGTGAGGCTGAGCAAGAAGAGCTGCTGGTGTTATCAATAGTTGACCTTCATATCGTTGTGTAGCTCACTTGAATACTGTGAGACCTCTAATAAGCTTTTTAACTGCTTGGGTAGAATGTGCAAAGATAGAAGATGCTCGCCGTCACAGAAAGCCAAGAGGCTTGATAAGGATACCGCACACCTATGGTCGCGCCTCCATGAAACGATTCACCAAACAACAATCTTCCACCAACCATCCAATCTTCTATCAAAGTACGCCTTGATTATACCCATTATTATCTAGTTTCATAAACACAATCGCATTCATTCTCCCGAGTACTTCAAGATTCCGCACCCGGAACCGTTCCGCACAATTCCGCGCCCACCAACATGCCCCCCCGCATGACGATCCCAAGTGCCGGCAACGTGAAATCATTCCTCGTGGCTTGCAGGAATACATAGATAGGAACGTTCGTCAAAGTCTGCTTGCTTGTTCGTTCGTCGATGAAATCTTCGTTGTGAAGAGCTGGGCATTGACTTATTCCAAACGCGTCGTTTACTCTTTGATATGCCGGTATCCCTTCAATTTTGCCTTTATATTTATACCTAAGACATCATCTCTTTGGAGAGCATCTTATCGCTTCTAGCGTAGCGTTGCACAGTCTGTTTTTGCTAGGAAACAATAAGAGACAGCTTTTACGCGGCAATGATTTCCACGGTCCTTCCTCTGCTGCAGAATGAGCTTGCCCACCACACGCTCCGCTCCACCTTCGTCATTCTCCTCGCCCTCCCAACCCTCTATATCCTCATAAATGAACTCCACCGTCGCTCCATCCGCTTAAAGAACTTCCCCGGCCCGCCGAACTGGCCGCTCGTCGGAAATATTCCGGACATCAAATATAACGCGGCGGAGAAATATAGGGAATGGAGTAAGATTTATGGCGACGTGTATCAGATACAATTGGGCAACGTGCCAGTCGTTGTCGTAAATAGCGCAGAAGCGGCAAGGAAAATATTTGGGGGGAATAGCCAGGCATTGAGTAGTAGGCCGGTGTTTTGGACGTTCCATAAGGTACGTTATTGAGAGCGGTTAGGACCTAGGAAAAGAGAAGCGAAACTTCGGAAGGAAGAGAATTGCACTGAAGAATGGCGGGACGAAAGCCATGAGCTGATAAGAGATAGGTGCTTTCGAATACGGCGGGAACAACGATTGGAACATCGCCGTTCAACGACTCTCTGAAGCGTAGGCGCAAAGGCGCCGCGTCCGCGCTCAACAAACCCTCCATCGCCACATATATCTCCCACCTCGATGTCGAAACCAAGGATTTCGTCAAGGACGGCTTCGAAAACGGAAAGGCCGGTACCGTAGGCGTCGACCCTATGCCCATGATCCAGCGCCTGTCCCTCTCGCTCTCCTTGACATTGAACTGGGGAACTCGCATGGGTAGTCGCGATGACCCGCTCTTCCACGAGATCACCGAAGTGGAAGAAATGATCTCCAAATTCCGCTCCACAACAGGAAACCTGCAAGATTACATACCAATCTTACGCCTGAACCCGTTTAGCTTTGGGTCTAAGATGGCTCGCGAGATGCGCAAGAGGAGGGATGTGTATTTGAACAGGCTGAACAGGGACCTAGATGATCGCATGGAGAAAGGTGTGCACAAACCGTGTATACAAGCCAACGTCATCTTGGACAAGGAAGCGGCGTTAAACAAAGAGGAGTTGACATCGATTAGTCTGACGATGCTTTCGGGCGGTTTGGATACAATCACTACGCTGGTGCAGTGGAGTGTTGCATTGTTGGCGCAGAGATCGGACATCCAACGAAAGGCGATTGAGGAGATCCGGAAAATCTACTCGGAGAAGCAGCCATTGTGCGATGCGTACGATGACCAGAAGTGCGAATATATCGTTGCGCTCGTGAAGGAATGTCTGAGATACTACTGCGTCCTCAGACTCGCGCTTCCACGGGCGACAGTGAAAGACGTCGTGTACGAGGGGAAGTTGATCCCAGCCGGAAGCACACTCTACCTCAACGTGTGGGCGTGTAACATGGGTAAGTCATGCTTCCGTGTCTCACCCGCCCGCACAACTGACATTCAGACACAGACCCCAAGGTCTGGCGTGACCCTGAAGTCTTCCGCCCAGAGCGCTGGATCGAGCAACCCGACGCACCGCTTTTCACTTACGGCCTCGGGTACAGAATGTGCGCGGGATCGATGCTTGCGAATCGCGAACTGTATCTGGTGTTTCTGCGCATGCTGAGCAGCTTTGAGATATTGCAGGACTCAGAGGTCGAGGTCGACCCGGTGAAGGGGAGCTCGGATCCGACAAGTTTGGTGACCATGTGTCGGAATTACAAGGTTATTTTGAGGCCTAGGGATGAGGGGAGGCTGAGGGCAGCGCTGGAGGAGGCAGATAAGAGGCTTGGGCTGGAGGCATGACCCGTAGCGTATGAGAGTAGTTATGTCGACTGGCCGCACTGTATACACGCGGTGATATTTCGCCAGCTCTAGCGAATCACTATAGATGAGGTCTGCGGAGCATTTTGTGAAAGAGAGTTGGCGGCACACTAAGCGAATGCGGAAAGGCAGACAGGGATCATTGGCCGATGCCAATCACCGGCGAATGCACCAACATGGCCTCAAGGTTGAGATTTCCCAGCCCGCGCGAAAGCCGACATCTCTCATCCTTCACCACCTGACTGCCTTCCCTTTGCCGACCACGCACTGCTCGAGCTCCCCGTCTCCCTTCACGGCCGCCGCTCCCTTGCTTCGGCTGCATGTCGTGCCCGTCGAGTGCGACTGCGTCTTTATCACCATAATAGCGCCATGGTCTGAGCTGCGCGCATGAGCACCGGATCCTCGAATCGCGAGTGGTCGCAGCAGGGCGCGATCTGGGAGAACATGCTCAGCAAGAACATCCTGCACGGCGACGAAGAGCTGGGCAAGAAGGACGACGACCACAGATATGGCCCAACGCCACGCTTGTCCGCCTGGAACTGTCCGAACACACCACTGCGATGGCGGCGTCGGCGGATATTACTGGCGTTGATGGGCCTGTACATCCTGTACATCTTTGTGAGAAGCATGCCCGACTTCCTTGATTGGAGGATGCGGAGAGAAGGATGGGAGTTTGAGCGGCCGATTGTGCCCTCGGCGTACTACGACTACGAAAGAGGGGACGACATAGAGCCCACAGGAGCACCAAAGGGAACAAAAGTGCCCAAGACTGGCGAGCCGAAGCCGCATACCTACTCCGGCCTGGTCAAATTCTATCGGCTTGCAAACTCGCTCCACGGAGCGTCGCACACGAACGGGTACCTAACCGACAACCGCAATGTCCTCTTCGCCGCGTCCAATCTCCAGAGCGCTGCCACGCTTCTCCCTACAGTCTGCGAAATGTCGCGGTGGAATCGGAATTGGGTGCATATGGCGTTCATGGGTAGAGACGATATAGACGTCGCGAAAATACTGGAGATTAACGGGATAGACCAGATCAAGTGCCCCGCCATCTGGCACGATGCGCGGCCCGATTTCAGCGAGTACAGTACCGACTCGCGCGCCGAGTCGAGCGTCAGGGCCGCTCTGACGCATATCCATAGCTTTTTGCATCCGCAGGTTGTCATAACGGATGACGCGCTCTCAGAAGATGACTTCTTCGTTCGTGGCACAAGGGCAAAGACCAAGGCGTTGGAGATGCCTCTCATTGAAGGTCCACAGGATCAATGGGACAATTTCATGTGGATGGCACGGCTGGACGCTGGGTCTCTAAAGAACTGGCATCAGCCGAGTGTTGAAATCCTCATTCAGGTTCCACAAGGCTCATCCAGTGTTATCCGTCTTCTCAAGTCTATCAAAAGTGCTCACTATAGCGGACTGAAGCTACCGCATATCACTGTCGAGCTCCCTGCGGAGGTCGATGGATCTGTGGAGAACTACCTGAGAGGTTTCCGTTGGCCCGCTACCGGCGATTCGAGCCGAATTTCGATCAGACGCCGGATTACCAGCCAGCACGCAAACCAGGAAGAGTCGGCTATCCGGTTCCTGGAGCTGTTTTACCCAACCAATCCTAAGCACTCACACGTGCTTCTGCTCTCGCCTCAGGTCGAGCTTTCATCACAGTACTACTTCTACCTGATGTATGTACTCTTAGAGTACAAGTATTCGGCGTTTAGCAGCATAGACGGTGCCGACCTCATGGGCGTGAGCCTCGAACTTCCATCTGTTCTACTAGACGGCAAGACAAAGCTCACTCCACCGAAAACAAAGGACATGCACATAACGCGTTATCACGACGTGTTCCCTGAGACCAAGAGTGTACCATTCTTATGGCAAGCGCCGAACAGCCATGCGACACTCTTTTTCGGTGACAAGTGGGCGGAATTGCACTCTTTCCTGGGCAACCGTGTCGCGAAGCACTCCCAAGCCCCAAACGCCGACCCAAGACATAAGCTTGTGTCCGAAACGCTGCCCGCGTGGGTGGAGTACATGCTCGAATTCATGCGAGCTCGGGGGTACGCGCTTTTCTACCCTGGCGCGAGCTCTGCTGGAGCACTTGTCACCGTTCACAATGAACTATACCATGCTCCCGAGGAGTTTTTGTCACCGAAGCCGAAGAATGAAGCCATTACTGCTCCGCCTAAAGTCCTGGACGAATCATTTCTCCGTGCAGAAGAACCTGCACCAAGTCCCAAGCTTCCAGAATTACATATCCTGCCTCATTCTATCCCACTTCACCTCGCCCTTCCTTTCGACGGTGATCTCCCAGAGATACCTCAACTACCGTACCTTCTACACACGGGGAGACCCAGCTCCCTATCTAACGCTTCCACTATAGCCTCTACCTATGCAAACCGGTATCGCGAAGTCATCGGCGGCTGTAAACCTGTCACAGACAAACACCGAAAACACGTGCCTGGAAGCACGCGTGACCTATTTTGTTTTGGCGATGAGGATTCCGATGATTGGGAAGACGATGTTTCGGACTCGCTTGAGGAAGATTATGTCTACTCAGAGTCGATCGACAGGAGTCATGCTTTACCTGCTAAAGTGTCGTTGAAGCCTGTTGTTACAAATAGTGCGAGCGTTGCGGCTGCAACTAGTACGCTCAAGAGCAGCATAGAGACACCGATGGCGATCGAGTCTCCGTCCCCGTTGGGCTGATAGGTTGCGCATATCGAGAATTTCGTCCAGACTTTTGTAAAGGCTTCGAGCTAGCATTTAGGGGGCGTGTTTGGGAGTTGGGAGTCGAAACACGTATGATTATAAGAGAGGTAGTCCTCCAGCACAAATGGGGTACTCAATCTTGGGTTCCTACAATCTATTATTACTGCCCTATCGTTCCTATTTTTGGAAAGGATTAGCACACGAAAATGGTTGAACTTCACATTCGAACATACAAGATTGCACAGGCAACATTTGAAGGTCTCTGGAAATATTCAATGTTGAATGATAATGTACACAGCATGTGATCTAGCCAAACCCGATGCAGCGTGCGCGCAATGACTCGCGAGGGCCCGTGCTTAGGGGGAGATGGTCTTTTTTTTGTCTCGTACCTGCTTGATTGCAACCACATCTATCTCAGAGCCCCTCGTGGCCAGAATCTCAGGCTGACCCTTTCATTCCTTTGCTTGCTTTGCTGGAGCGTTTCTTTCTTCTCTTCTGCTCTTGCCCTATTTAATACTTAGAAGTTCGCCCGAAGATGCTCGCGCGAGCAGCACGGCGGAGGTTTCGACGAGATGCCTTCCGGTCACCCACACAGCTCTCGGAGCAATTGATGTTGCCGTGGCTCTGTCCAGCGCAGATGCGATGGGCCACGAGCGTCGGTTCTATGACAGCCCACTCCCGCGACTCGAGATTGCAGCGATCCCCGCCATCGCTGTCGTCACGGCATGAAACGCGCTCCCTCGCCACGGCCGCCGACGTGCAGTCGTCGCCATTTTCAACACCATTCGATGGCTTCATGCAGCCATGGGCCACACGACTGCAGCCGCGCAGCATGGCGAGACTGGAGCCCTGGGACCCCTCGAAGCCGCTCATCCTGCACGATGCCGCCGCTGCACCCGAGAGCCGCGTCAAGTTTGGCATTGGCGGTGACCCCATCGAGCTTCACCAGAACCTGCACGCCTGTCTGCGAGTTGGTCGCATGGACCGGGCCACGGCTATCCTGGAGCGTCTGGTAACCATGTACAACCCGTCGGCACCTGAGGTGATCGAAGCCCACAACATCTTCTTGCAGGCCATGTTCGAGCTGGCTGAGCAGAATCCGTTACCAACATCGATGGCCGAGATTGAGGAGTGGTACGACACGCACATGGTGCGGCAAGCGATTGAGCCCACTGCGGAAACCTTCGTCACCCTACTGCGTGCCTCGATGACGTTTTTGCAGGGACTGGAGAGAGACAACGCTATCCGGAAATATCTGCACATGGCCTATGAGTGCGGATCCGACGTCGTGCGGGATGTCAACGAGTCGGAAGAGTTTTCGGACGAGGAGTGGGACGCGCTGATCCGCTTCCAGCCGGACCAGTTCAAGGAGCCGCCTCCTCTGGAAGCGGCGCCAGAGGTACACATCAGCACGCCTGCGGGGTACGCGAGTCTCATCGAGCATGGTCTGCTGCCCAACCCTGCACACCGCGTCGAGCCGGTGCAGCAGAAGGGCTACGGTTTGGAAACGCTCAAGAAGTCGCTCAACATGTTTGAGCCCGGCGCCGGAGTCCCATATCCGCACGAGATGGAGGGAAATGAAGAGGAAAAGGGCCGCGCATTTGCATACATGCGGCAGTTACAACTAGAGACCGACTCTACCACGGCTGCAATCGAACGCTGGAAGGCCGAGGATGAAAAGCTCCAGGACTTAGGGATTCACGGTGTGCTCAAGACCAAGCCCGTCCAGGCCCTGATGTGGCAGTGGTATTCGGCGCTGCTACCGCTGGTCAAGAAGGAAATTGCCCGCACCAAGGCGGTCCTATCAGCTCCCTCTCATGAAAACCTACGCGATGAGTGCCACAAGTACGGGCCTTACCTCGAGCAATGCGATCCTGAAAAGATAGCAGCCTTGACTGTATCGCGTATTATCCAAGCATGTGCTCGGGGTTCACGCGACGACACCAACATGCTCAGGGTCGCGGTGCTTTCCACTCTTATTGGGGAAGACATTGAGCAGGAGGCAAATCTAGATGCGAAGCAAAGATACGAGACCTCGCTGAAAAGGGAACGTAAACGTGCTCGGAAAGATTTGCTCAACGCATTGGCACTCAACTCCCAGGGGCCGAGGACAGCGTCGAAGTCCGATGGTATTCAGGAATCGCAGCAAGACGGATTCACTAGAACAGACTTCCCTCATGCAGTCAGGACTCGGCTTGGCGCCCTCGCGCTAGAGCTCTTGTTACAGGCAGCTACCGTCACTGTTTCGGCCGATGATCCCACGACTGGTAAGCAGTTGCATAGCACGCAGCCTGCATTCCATCACCACACCGGCTTTGTGCAAGGAAGGAGAGTTGGCTGGGTGTCGCCCCACCACGAGATTCTGAGCAAAATCCGTACTGAACCTGTGCACAATGTAGCCACTGTCAAGCTACCTATGGTGTTCGAACCGAAGCCCTGGACAAGTTTTACTGAAGGTGGTTACTATAAATCGCGCGGTAGCGTCATTCGGACAAAGGCCGGCGACACTGCACAGCGTGCCTACGCCCACTCAGCAATCTCGAACGGGGACATGGAGAAGGTGCTCACGGGTCTAGATGTTCTTGGGAAAGTACCTTGGCAGATCAACAGCGAGCTCTTTACTGTAATGGCACAGGCTTGGAATGCAGGAGAGGGTATCGGAGCTATGGTTCCAACACAAACCGACACGGAGCGACCTCCAGAGCCTGCTTCAACTGCGCCAGTAGAAGAAAGGAGAAAGTGGTTGAAGAAAGTGAAAGAGTACGATAACTTGAAAAGCGGACTCCATTCCCAGCGATGCTATCAAAACTTCCAGCTTGAAATTGCACGAGCATACGTAAGGGAGGAGAAAATCTACTTTCCTCATAGCGTCGACTTCCGCGGCCGGGCATACCCCGTGCCGCCTCTTCTGAACCACATTGGAGCGGACCTTGCAAGGAGCCTCCTTCGGTTCGCAAACGGTAAAGAGCTTGGCACCGTGGGCCTGCAGTGGCTTAAGGTACACCTTGCCAATCTTTACGGCTATGACAAAGCCAGTTTACGAGAGCGCGAACAATTCGCTATGGACAACCTCGGGGAGATATATGATTCTGCGACCAATCCTCTCGACGGGCGGCGATGGTGGACCAAGGCTGAAGATCCTTGGCAATGCCTTGCTTGCTGCATGGAGTTGAAGAATGCGCTCGACGCTCCAGATCCAACTCGGTTTCTCTCGCACCTACCTGTTCACCAGGACGGGACTTGCAATGGTCTCCAGCATTACGCAGCTCTAGGCGGTGATCATGCCGGTGCCAGTCAGGTCAATCTGGAACCTTCGGACCGACCACAGGATATTTACACTGGTGTCGCTGAGCTTGTTAAAGAAATGATTGCCGAGGATGCCAAAAAGGGCGACCCGGTGGCACTGTTTGTGAAGGACAAGATAACACGCAAAGTCGTTAAACGAACCGTCATGACCAACGTGTACGGTGTTACCTTCATGGGTGCAAAACTTCAGGTCCTTGATGAACTAAAACAAATCTTTCCCAACTTCGATGAGACTCCCGAAATTCGGTCTCTGCAAAAACCCGCTTTGTACATTGCCGCGAAGATTTTTGCTGCGCTAGGCAAGATCTTCAATGGAGCCCAGGAGATACAATATTGGCTTGGGGAATGTGGCGACCGCATAACCACTTCCATATCCGCAGAACAGATTAGAGGAATTCAGGACCGTATGGAAGGCAAACTACATGTCTACGACGCGAAGTACAAGGAACCTAAGAAGATCAGTGAAACTACGCTGAAGAAGTCGCACAAAAATTTAGAAGCGTTCAAGACTAGCATCATCTGGACCACGCCCCTGAAAATGCCCGTTGTACAACCCTATCGCAAGAACGATATGCAAATCATCAAGACAAAAATCCAAGAAATTTCGGTTTTGAGACGCAGCATGACGAATACGGTCGATAAACGTAAACAACTCCAAGCCTTTCCGCCCAACTTCATTCATTCTCTAGACGCAACTCACATGATTTTATCAGCCTTAAAATGCGGCGAGATGGGACTGGACTTTGCTGCGGTGCATGACAGCTTCTGGACTCACGCTGCCGACATTCCCAATCTCAATACAATTCTCCGCGACGCATTCGTGCGTATGCACTCAGAAGACATCATTGGGCGCCTTGCAGCCGAGTTCAAGGCCCGCTACGCGGGCTCCATGTACCGTGCCACAATCATCGCACCTACGGCCGTGGGTCGCAAGATCGTGGCCTGGAGGAAGGCGCACCGGGGTGTTACGCGCGCTGTTACTGCAGAGACGAAGATTCGGGATGCGTCGTTTGTGGAGGTGGCTCTTGAGGCGAAGAGACAGGAACTTTTGAATAGTGAGGACTTGGAGAAGAGGAAGGAGGGGGAGGAGATGGTGACGCCGACTAGTATCTGGTTGGCGAATCAGGATCCTAAAGCTATGGCTTCGTTTCGTCTTGCGCTCCTCGGCGAGACTAAGCAGAAGAATAGCGCAAAGTTTGATAAGGTGAAAGAGAAGGTTCTGGGTGCTGAAGCGGAAGCCATCAAAGACGAGCTTGAGGCCTCGGACGTGGAACCGGCCGATATCGACGCAGATTCTCTCGTCATGTCCGAAGCCGTCGAGGGCACTGACGAGGACGTCAACCCTCTTGAGGCTGAGGCTCCTGAAACCGAACCTGGTGATGATGAAGCTGAAGCGGCACTATACAACCACACAAAGAAGCGTCAACGCTCCGTCCCCTACCAACAAACTCTCCACGTCTGGCTCCCCCTCAACTTCCCGCCGGTGCCGAAGAAAGGCGATTGGGATGTTACGCGTTTGAGGGAGTCCAAGTACTTCTTTTCGTAATGAGGTGATTGGTTGCGCAGTTATGAGGAGCTCAAGTTTTTACAATCTCACTTGTATCCAAATCCGTATTTAAAGAGGGGAAGGATCCCTTTAGTGTTGGGCGGGATTTGTAACTCATATGGATCTTATTGGGTTGGGTTTCCGGAAGCATTTTAGGGCGTTTTCGGGCATGGGCGGGTGTTTTTGGTGCAACGTACGAATGAAAGATGGTAGATTGCCACATGTAGAAGAGGCCACGACATACCTCGTGTATAACTTTGTACAGCTTAGGAGGAGCGTACTCTCCTGTCTAGTTGCGGCATGCCGCTATTGTAGCAAATATGTTTGTAAAGAATAGAAAACAGAATGCTCCAACTTGAACGAATGGTGTAGTGATCTTGGTCGTTGGTATCCAACCGGGCAAAAAGAGCATTTAGAGTAATTAAGTCCAGTATGGTTGTTGTATTCGGACGACAATGCCAGAGCTGTCCTCGCACGAACTCATATAATATCCTTCCGTCATAGAGCGTCATCCACATAAGGAAACTCATTTGCTGTACCTCAAAGAACGCGCAAAGGCAGTCCAGGCGAGCTGCTAGCTGCATGCACGCCATGGGAATGCTACATTGTTCTGTTTAATGTTTTCGGCGCCTTTGAGTGGAGGAATGCGTGATTATCGGCACGTCCTCAGCATCCACATATCCGTAGAGCTGTAGCGAGGACGGGAGCGAGTCTCCAGAGATTCTTTAGTAAGGATCGATTACCCGCCGATCACGTTCAGTAGAAATGAATGTTGTGGCATCAATGGCGGATCTAATCGGATGACGCTTGGGCCACTTTCGCACTAGCGCGATCATGGGTTCCCGGCCCAAAAATTATTCATGAAATCGAACTTTTCGAGCCGCGCCTAGAGCCACACAGATACCATGAAATATGGGCAAACGCACCGTTTTCGAGGCCAGTGGAAGAACCGCAAATATTGGGCGATTGCCGAAGCGGCAACGAACTGACGTCTCCCACGAGCGAGAATCATCGGCGGGCGTGATTGAGGAGGACGAGGTCACCTCCGCCCGACAGCTAGAGAAGGCGCTTCTTTTTGACCAAGGCTCCGCTGCTTCACTCAGGAGTGGTAAGCAAGTTTGGCGCGCGCTTCGACTACCAGAGAGCTAATTCAGGCAGGCCTCAGTCTCCTTAAAAGGTTTCTTGATTCTATCCTGTACTCGAGCGAAGAACATGCCCTACCCCGCAAGCGCGCCATACTCCGCGAGTACCTAGACACACAAAGAGAAAAGGGAAAAGATGGGAAAGACGCGATTCTCCTACCGCAGTTTATACAAGCATGGGACTATGCTGCCGAGACCAACTTCGAAGCGCTTCTTGCTCAAATCACGGCCAACCTTGCCCTTCTCTTCAAGGTCTTCGCTACTAGCCCCGACTTCCAACAGTATGGATCGCTCCTTTGCAAAACCATCATGCAGCCTTATGTTGCCCGGCGCTTGGTTCGCAGTCTGTCTGCGCCTACGAGCAAGGAACAAGTCATCCTGCCGGCGTTGAGATTGCTTATCGAGATAACCAAGTTCAACGAAGGCGCGTATGCGCGGGCGGTATATACGAGGAGAGACTTCACGCTCGAACCGAAAATATTAGCAAGAAACATCAGCACATGGAGGGATTCGCAAGGACAGACGGCGCTTGAGCTACAGCGCAAGCCCAGCATCAGGACAACTTCCGTTCGATATCTCCTTGCGCACTTGAAGTACCAGGACGAGCGCGCAAAGGCCGAACTTCTATCCAACAAGGATGTTGTCCGGGCAGTGCTTGACCACCTGACTACCGATCCACCCTTCTTGATTGCTGAGATTTTCGATGTCTTCAGGAACCATGTTTTCCTTGACAAGATGGTACCGCGTCACGTCAAAAGTCGCATCCTGAACGGCAGGGCACTAACACATATTGCTGCACTATACCGGTACGAGCCACCGCAAGGCTCTCTTGCTGAGGGAGAGAAGGCACCGGATGCACTAGCCCATGACTTCTTGTGTATGGTCTGCACGTCTCCTGCATACGGTGTTATGCTTCCAACCCAAGGCTTCTACCCACACGCAAAGGATGACGATGACGGCGACGCTCTTACAGAGGATTTCGCAGAAGATGACGGATACTTGGGTATTGACTTCTCTACAGGCCCTCAGAAGCCCGGACACGTCCGGAACGTTATCCTGGCCGATTTCATACAGACCCTGCGGCCTTATGCAAACATCCGACATCAAGAACTAGTCATAGAACTCTTCAAAGCTTGCCCAGAGCTAATACACGATTACTTCTATAGGAGGCAAGACTTCAACTATGAGCCAAAGCTTACAGCTACTTGGATAGGCTTCTCCGCTTTTCTCTACCAGACGATTGAACTCCCTGTTCCGCAATTTTTTGGCGCGTGGAAAGGGTACCGCGAGCATCCGCCTCCAGTGCCCGTCACTCTACAGAGCATTCTGCCTCAGCCATTGACGCAGCAGGTGCTTGTCAAGTGCCTAAACAGTAGCTCAGACTTGATCCAGTTCTTCGCTGTGCGTGTTATGGTAGTTGCTTTCCACAAGCTGCGCACCGTCTTGAAAAAACTTGAGCATGCGCGTGCCTCCAGGTCTTCGAAGTCATGGACTTACATGTCGAAACGACTGGTCAATGAGTTTAGTCAACGCTGTCCGCCGATGAAAGCAGTCATCACTGGATTTCGACAACCGGGATTTCAGAAAGGCCTGAAGCGAGAGGCCATTACAAGGCTTCTGAAGCTATACTATGAAGTTACACCTCGAGTGGCGCTCGAAGAAAAATTGGACGTCTCAATGCCACTCTGCAACGCGCTCACGCAGGTTGAGAAGGTGCCAGAGTCGGCAGAGGAGAAGGCGTTCTGCGCCATGGAGCTTGAGCACTGGATACAGATGGCTAAGTATTCCCCCGCAATGCGCTGGTGGCAAAAGAATAGTGAGTACTGCGATCTTATCAGCGGACTATAAACTGAGATATCCAGAATCTTTTTCATATTCGCCTTTTGTGACGCTTCTAAAGCTCCTGGCTACTTCGAACGAAGGCGATCTCTATACCGGCATTAAATGCCTGCTCATTGGTATCGTACGCGACCACGAGCTGCTCCAGATGGAGACTTCCCCAGACGCTCTAGACGCTCTCATTGCTAGCCTAGGCACATCCTGTGGTTCTTCAGCTCCGGTGCTGGAGTTCCTCGACGAATGTTGCTCACGCTTCGTCAAGCAACCCATCAAGTACTTCGATGATCTAGATACGCTTTGTGCCAAGATTCCACTACCACGCTCCGATATTGAGGTCTTCAGTCCATTGCTAATGACCCTCGTTGAGCAATGGCCGTTCAAGGGCGGAAAGTCCGAGAAGGGAAACCCTGCGGAACCTCTAGCCCACTGGTTATCGAAGGTCCTTTACTTATTGAAACTGATCGGAGAAAACGAGGCCGTTCTTGGACTCGTGCGCAACAACTTAGTTGCGTCAGCTGACAGGGCTTATGAGGAAATTCTCAAAGACTCCTTCCTCTGGAAAATGGGCAAAGAGAAGGCGAAGGAGGCGCTCAAACTAGCAACTGGGGCCGACTTCAGCGGCTCTGAAAGATCTACTGCGTCGCCTGTGCCGCCCGAAGAGCCTGAGGAGCCGGCGAAGATTTTTGTTGCTATTGACCTTGAACTACCTCCGGAAGAGGACAAAAAGCATGCGGGGTTGAACCGTTGGAGGAAGAAAGACCTGGAGGAAAGTATCGAGGACGGGGACATCGGCGGGCTTCTCATCTGTCTATGCTCAAAGCACACTGAGATCCGTATGCAGGCTGTCATCAATATCCGCCAGCTCATGTCGACACTTAACGTACGTTATCAAAAATCTGCCTCTTCAATAATACTAACGAATTTCTAGAGGGACAAGGGCGATCTACAGCAGCTTTATCTGCTCCTTGGCGAGGTCTTGGAGTCGACTGAGCCCTACATAGAGTCCAACCCTTTTCCATACGTCGGCGGCGTGTTTGCAGCCCACTGCGTCAAAGTTATAGCCGACCCAACGCACTTCATGTTTGGCAAAATCAACACCTTTCTCACCAACCGCCCATCGTGGGATGTCAGAAACCTGCCCCGCAAATTCTCCCGCAGCATCGTCAACAGCGAACCCGACGAAGACCGCTCCTACCACAAGGAAGTCGATTGGTTTCTCGACTACCTCATCGACTGTCTACGGACATCGGACGACATGGAGATATTTAGGACGAACAACATCTTCGAACGGTTGCTTAGCTATTACGCATCGAAGTCCTGCGCGATAACGGCGAAGGAGAAGATTGTACGACTGCTGTTAAGGGCTGCAGCAGTAGGTGGAGGCACAACTCTGATCACTAGATGTGGGCTTGTTAGCTGGATACAGATGATGCTTGAGAATAGAGACCATCGACGTGGGATCCTGAGGGTGCTGAGTTCGCGAATTTACGAGCTCTCTGATAAGGAAAAGGTGGATGAGTGGAGTAGCGGGAGTGTAAAGAAGATAATCGCGTCTATTGCGCAAGCTGCAACTTAGGTAGTAGTCGGTCTACCGGGAACAGCTCTCGGAGGTCGTATATCTAGTTGACGGATAAACTGATACCGAACGAGGAATGCATTGGCCGCTTATGATCCTAATATTCCTGTAGATTCTCTCTTCTTGGAATGATTCCTGGAATGGAAAGCAAGAGAACGTGCTGCCTGTCAATGTTGTAGATAGATCCTTGCACAACGTGGCTGGTGCTGTGGCGCTCGCGCGGCTGTCATTCGGACATACCAAGCCTGAATCAAACCACCTTTGCAACCGCAAAACACCACCAGCTGACCACAAACACCCTATTCGCATCATCCACAGTGCTACACAAATCAACGGACCCACAAGACTCGAGGACCTGGCCTGAGAATTTTGCTGCACACCAGTCCATCGCCGCATGAGCAAGACGTGCGACAACTTCTCCGCTCTCGTCGCCGCCCGCAGGGGTGCTCCAAGTACGCACCTTCAGAGCACTCAATCCCCTCCTCCAATCTCACTACACGCCACTCCCACGCTCTGTTACCACGACTGCTCTAATCCTCCGCCAGCCACTCCCTCCATTTTCGAACGCAATCCGGCCTGTTCATTACGCACATCCATCGCGACACTACCGAAACGTACCGCACAAGTTGTAGAAAGGGTCGTTTAATTTCCAGCGAATTGGACGCTTTGTGACACAGGCTCGCCTTCAAGGCAGCCTTTGCGACGACTGTCGGCGATCGACACCCCCAAGCACGAACTCCACCGCACGCGAGCCGCCTCTAACACAAGACACCTCCCCAAACCCCGCCTCGAGCTCTTTCCGAGCCTTACGACATGGCGACAATGGCGGGCATTAGATACACAGTAGAACAACTAGAGCACCTGAGAGAGTCTCCGCTCGTCAAAAAACCCGATGAGTTGCCCTCGATCGAGCAATGGATGGACGTACCCGGCGACCAGAACAACAGCAACAACAATGCGGGTAACACCGCGGGTCGTCGACCGCGCACGAACCTACGGGACAGCGACGCAGCCGCATCAAGCGAGCACCGCGCAGATCGCCCGTTGCTGAATCCGATGGGCCAGTTCGGCAGGCGCCAAAGCATGCGTAAGTCTAGACCTCTAAGCCGGCATGATGTAGTGGCAGCTATTAACAGCCCCGTCATAGAACCTGGTGAGGATACTGTGCTCGGGCCCCCGAAGTTCAACTTTGCTTCAGCAACGCGAGGCACAAAGACGGGCCAGTCCAAAGAGGCTACGGCAGTTACCTCCGCAGACGGCGAGCAACCCGGCGACCGCTTTCCGCGTAGCGAACGAGGCGAGCGCTGGAGAGAGCGCGAGGGCGACCGCACCCGAGACAAAGCCTACCCAAACGGACGGCGTGTTGCACGAGAAGATGGGGAAGGTTGGACAAACGTCAAGGGTCGCAAGAGCTTGGGTCAAGAAGACTTTGACCGAGGCTTCGGACGCAATGGTGATCGAAAAGATGGCGATCCTGATGCTGGTGATACCCCGCGCCGTGCAGGCAACAATCGCTGGGCTCGACGCGATGAAAATACCAAAGAGGGCGAGAGCACTAGGTTTAGCGGGACTGGCCAAGGCGGCTGGCGCGATAGAGAGCGGAACCGCGAGCGTGACAATAAAGACCGAGAGTGGAATAGAGGCGCAAAGGAGGAGGATCCTGAGTGGATGGACACACCTGTGACAAAAAAGGAGCCCAAGGTGCATACCCAAGAGGACTTTCAGCGCTGGAAGGAGCAAATGAAGGCCAAGGACACCTCAGCTGAGGAGAGGGACGAGGTACGAGCTGAACAGGCACCTCCCGATCGAGTGCTCCCCACGTCCATAACCGCGGAGCCACCACCTAAGTCAGCACTCACGCCTTCTGCGCTAGAACCGAACCTAGGAAGCATGTTTGGTAACTGGGGTAAAGACAAGGCTGCTGAGATGAGCCCTGCGGAGCCAGTGGCACCGAAGGCTAAGCCGGATAAGAAGTCCAGGTTCATGACAATGTTCGCGAAACCAGAAGAGCAAACCGCCCCAATCCAAGCGCATCAAGCAGCAACTGCATTGCCCGCACCGGTTGTTGAGCGGAACGCTGATCAAGAAGGTTTCCAACGTATCCTGCAGATGCTCGGTGGAACGAACATTGGAGGAGCTCAGCCTGCACCCACCAACAATACACGACAGGGTGGCATCGCTCTTGATTTCCAACACCACTCTCCACCTGTAGAGCCTCAAGAACCACGTGCACCCACCCACCAGGTCCAACGGACTCTTGAGCAACAAGCTTTGCTTGAAAACATCCTCGCGCCGAGACCGTCTGCGCCGGAGAGCAGACCTTCTCAGCAAGCGAGATTCAACAGTATGTCGCCGGACAATGCTCTTTCTGAGCAGTTTGGGTTCCCACGGCCTAATTCGAATCGGCCCGGTGACGATTATACGATGCAGCAGCCACCGTCGAGGAACAACAACATCCAGGATGCTAACTTGTCTGCTATTCTGAACAGTCGCGTGCGAGAGAATGCGGGAAGCGATGCTACCAAGCGCGAGCGTGATTTCTTGTTGACACTTATGCAGCAGCCCCGAGCAACACCGCCGCAGCAGCAAAACCAAAATCTGCCTCGCCAATCTATGGAACATCAGGGTTTACCCCCTTTTTTTGATCAACCCAGCCAGCGATCGCAAGGCCAACCTAAGGGCCGTGGTGGGCTGCCACCGGGTTTCATAGAGGATCCTCGCATCCATGAGCATGAGATGATCCGTCGTGAAGCCGAACGTCGCGAGCTACAAATCCGCGAGATGCAGCAAGAGAGCATGCGCAACAAAAATCGTGGTATGCCCACTGGCTTCCCCGGCCATGATGATTCCGCAATGACGGGACTCCAACGTCGTAATACGGCCGGCGAGATACCCCGCCAATTGACCAACATGGGGATCCCCTCTCAATCCGTCCCAGACCTCCCGTACATAGGAGGCCGCCAACCGGGTATGCCACCCACGCCCCAGGAACGATCAAATATCGCTCCTCCGCCCGGATTCGGCGGTCCCATGCGTCAGCCTCCGGGCCTTGGAGGCCCCGGTCCACAGCAGCAACAAATGGGCCCCGCATCGAGCTTCTCAACGGGTAACACACCGTTAGGCCATCCGCCTGGTTTCGCACCACCTGGCAATATGCGTGGTGGAAGTGGCATGTTCCCCGGAGGACCGGGTGGACCAGGAGGACCAGGAGGGAATGGCATGCAGGGTCCGCCGCAAGGATACTTTCCGCCGCCCGGTTATGGACCGCCTATGGGGATGCGGGGTGAAGATCCAAGGTTGATGTTTGAGCAGCAGTTTGGGGGTCCCGGACCGCGACAGCAGGGTAGACCTGGACCTCCAAATATGTACTAAGGCGATACCGTATGTGGAAGATCGTGGCAGGTCTAGGCCAGTGATGAGTGAAACCCCGTTCGTGGTTTGATTGTTCTCAACGCTCAATATGGTATTCGGTTCAGTCGACATTCTTGGCTTGATAGCGAGGAGTCGGGGATTCTGTATACTCTGGGCTGCGGATTATTATACGATATCAATCGTTCATTTCGCTGGATTAGGCGACTTCTATGCTCAGTCGTGGCGGTATCGAGTACCTGCATGTGTACATTGGGTGGATAACATCTAAGCTTGAACATGGCTGCGCGACTAGGCCTCGATAAACAGTGTAGAGATGATTATTATCCGATACACGGATACGCCAGTAATACTGTTTCGGAGAAGGGAGTGCTTGTCTACTTCTAGTCATGTATGATATAATATATGATGTGAAGGTTTATCGTGTATAAGGTGTTGGTATAGCACCTCTACTGTGTACAAACTCCTACTGTGTTTCGTGCGGACCTTACAAAGAGACTCTCACTATGCAAATCCAAACCGGATGATGTGAAGGTTTTGTGTGAACCAAACTCAAGATGAGGCCGTCATCTTTCCAATTCATTATGCCTAGTGGCATTTATTTGCTGTGTACAGTGTACTACATATTTACAAGTTGATATGCTACAAATTCATACAGTGCCGCAACAAGAACTCCTTGGGCTATGGTATTAATCCTACAGTGTGCAGTCGCCGAATTTGCTGGTATCTGCGAGGCGGGGCTGGTGGGAAGACATCACCGGCTGACGACCGCGGCCTGTTGAACTGGTGGGTTGGTGAGGGAGTAGTGGGTAGTGACAGAGGCGCCTGCCGTGTGACTTGCTCTGCCGCCACCTTTTCTTCTGAGTCTCCCTCTTCATCCACATCTTCCTCCAACTCCTTCAGCGCGGCCTCGGCAGCACCGTCCCTTCGATCATGCGTCTTCAAAACACCGCCCCAAAGCGTCTCAAGATCAGTCTCTGCACGCTTTTCTTCAGTGAACATCTGTACCACCACGTTCACGCCAGGCTTGATATCCCTGAACCCAACGAAGCCCTTCACATCATCTCCCGGCATGTGTGTATCATCCGCATGTGCCTCAATCTTCCCCACTGTGCAACAAATCCAGCCCGTTCGGATTCCATCATCCAAGTTCGCCATACCTTCCACCTCGCCTCCTCCACCTACATTCGCCAGCATCTTCATTCTCTTCGCTTTCCTCCTCAGCTTAATCTTCAGCTCATTCCTCCCTAGTAGGCCCGCGGCATTGGCCCGCAATCCGTGTTCGCGCCGCAGGTACCGGCAAAAGCGGTCGGCGGAGACATGTAAGTGCTTTTCCGAACGCGCCGTGCAGAGTAGCATTATCAATTTGGGACCGAGGGCGGGTGGCGGGTCGAGGTGGCGCAGGTCAAAGACTCGAATGTCGTCGAGACCCGCGGTGTTGGCTATGTAGTCTAGTAGCGTTGTAAGGAGTGGAGGTGGGTTTGGTGGCAGATCTGGAATTATGGCAGCTTGCTGGGGAGTTGGAGCCGCACGGTTCTGGAGGTACCACGGTAGTGTAGATGTCTCGGTGCTTTGTGATGTAAGGGGGGTAAATGTGGCCTCGGTGGGTTCAATGCCGTCAAACGTCTGGACGTCTGCACCGTCAAGCTCGTCTTCGATCGAGGGCTCGAGTGTTCGATTGGGAGATGAGGAGAGATTTGAGGCGCCATTGGTGGTATCTAGGAATGAAAATTCAGGATCTTCAGGCGCGGAATTGTGCTTGTCCGCTCCTCGTCTTGCGGTCGAAGTAATTGAACGCTGAAAGCATCCTGAAGGCGTCCAGAAGGCGCGAAGCGTTGAGCCAGTACATGAGACGGAAGATGATGAGCGCGTAATTGTGAGGCTGCCAGCTTTGCAGCTAAGACCTGACAGGACCGTCCGTGATAACGACATTCAGTAAATGGGTGGAAAGGAACAAGAGAGTGCCCACGTCGATGGTGCTTTGCGCAAACTTCTCGTTAGCGGGAGAGAAGTGCAGGGATATTCGTTTAAGGCTGAGCACGTGCTGATAAGATAAGGCAAGCGTGTCTTCGGAAGCGCGACGAAAAATTGGTGGGGCGAATGCTTTGAAATTGCCCAGGGCACGACTCATAAACACCACAACCCACATCGCACCCTCTCTCTCTCTCTAGATATTTTTCTTACGATCCTTCTTTACTTGAGATACCCACGATATCCCGTCGCTACAATGGAGGTCGACACCCCGCTCCACTTCACGCCCGCACCAAAGAGCGCCGCGACCGTCCTCTGCGCAGACTGCGGTGCTCCCATCGACGGCACACAGTCTGCAGGAGCGTTCTGCTACGACTGCATAAAGCTTAAGACGGATGCCACTAGTGGCATCCAACGCGAAGCTACACTACACATGTGCCGCGATTGCGACCGATGGTTGAGCCCCCCGACGTCGTGGGTGGTCGCGCAACCCGAATCGAGAGAACTGCTTGCGCTGTGCTTGAAGAAATTACGCGGGCTGAACAAGCTACGAATCATCGATGCCGGCTTCATCTGGACTGAGCCTCATTCACGAAGAATCAAGGTCAAGATCACAGTGCAGTCAGAAATTGGTGAGGGAGCCATCATGCAGCAGAGCTTCGAGGTGGAATACACGCAAAATTACCACCAATGCCCCGACTGCGCGAAGAGTTATACCCACAACACCTGGCGTGCCTGCGTCCAAGTGCGCCAGAAGGTGCCCCACAAGCGGACGTTTCTGTATCTCGAGCAGTCGATTCTTAAGCATGCGGCGCACAAGGATACCATCAACATCAAGGAGGTGCACGATGGCATCGATTTCTATTTTGCACAACGTAATCACGCCGAGGGCTTCGTGGATTTCTTGAAGGCAGTTGTGCCGGTGAATGTGCGAAAGAGTCAGGAGCTCATTAGCATGGACATTCACACTTCCACCAAGAGCTTCAAGTTCTCATATTCGGTCGAGTTGGTGCCTATTGTAAGTAGCGACCCTTCTTTGGCTTCGGAATCTCAAACTAACTCAACGCAGTGCAAAGATGATCTCGTAGTCCTACCGATACCGCTCGCTCGCAAGATTGGCAACATCTCGCCATTGACACTCTGCCACCGCATTGGTACATCGGTCAACCTCATCGATCCATCTACACTTCAGACGGCAGACGTAGACACTTCGGTCTACTGGCGGACACCCTTTCGACCACTAGCCGACGTGCAGGACCTTGCTGAATTCATCGTACTCGATATCGAGTCTCTCGGAACACAAAAAGGCCGTTTCTTCCTAGCTGAAGCAACGGTTGCCCGCGCCAGTGACATGGGCTCCAATGACAGCACATTCTACACCCGCACACATTTAGGTGGCGTCTTACACGTCGGCGACTCGGTACTCGGCTACCACCTCACAGGCACAAACTTCAACAACGAGCTATTTGACAAGTTAGAAGATTCCAAGTACAGCTCAACCATACCAGATGTAGTGCTAGTCAAGAAGCACTACCAGCGTTCCAAGAAGTCCAAGAACAAGCGCAACTGGCGCGTCAAGCGCATGGCCAAGGAGGAGTCTGAGATGCTACCGCGCAAGCAAGATCAAGAGCGCATCGAGCGTGACTTTGAGATGTTCCTTAGGGATGTTGAGGAGGACGCTGACTTGCGGGCTGGCATAGCGCTGTACAAAGCACAGCAACAGCAGCAGATGACCGATGCGATGGAGGTCGAGGAGAGCGAGGCCGAGGACGACGAGGGTCTGGCGATCCCGATGGAGCAGCTGTTGGATGAGCTAGAGGATTTGACGGTGAACGAGTAGGTCAGTTCTGGTCCACTCTGTGGTTGTTTTCTACGGCTGGAATTATCATTACTGCATATCCAACGGCGTCGGTTATCTTGAGAAGGCGTTATTCGCATCTCCATGGGGTCAAGATGGGCTGGTAGGAGAACTCGCGCATTAAGGGTAGTTGATTTATCGATATCGAGATGAATTTCAACATCGGACGTGTCTAACGATGGCACTCAATCGGGGACGTTCTATGAATACTTTCGATGGGTCAGCCTGGACGCGAGCCAATCAAATACGTGGACCTGCGTAAACACGTACGCCTCATCCACCTGAGCCGCTCCCTCGCTGCTCAACAAGCCTACGGGAATAGTGGCTTGATTATTCACACAGCGACGTTGAGACAAGAAGTGGCTAGCCAGAAACCACGCAGCTTGATCTGCTCCTTGGACACTATCGATTGCGGAAGCGAGCCGGCCAATGTGAGTTTTGATGCCCCGCATCCTTCATGACGTCCATAAGCAGCCGTCTGGGCCGGCCAATAGCCACACAGATTACATAGGGTAATGTTTAGTACCTGCGTTGGCTGACGGCGACACGCGTCGTAATCGTACCATGTACAAAAGCTGGATAAAGCCCGAGCCTTCCGGCCAAGATTTGCTTCTTTTGCAGCTGAACTTGTCGATATACTTCTTAGCTCATAGGGAATGTAACATCCTGTTCTCGCGCCGTGTTCATTCGTTACTGAATATTTTGTGGCATCGAAAAGATGAAGGGTGCATGGACAATCGCTGCGGCGACAGTGGTGGGATTGCTAGGAGAGAGCGTGGCGGCGGCGAGTTACGACAGTATACCGGAGATTGAGGTCCATGGACAACACTTCTTCTACACTAACAACGGCACGCAATTGTAGGTTATAGATTCTGCATGTCATCCTCTTGAGTAGGCTAACGGCTCAGCTTCCTCAAGGGCGTCGCATACCAGCAAAACTACCAACCCAACGGCACCACTAGCGAGAACGCGACCTACACCGACCCCCTCGCCGATGGCGCCGCTTGCAGACGCGACATCCCCTTACTGAAGGAAATTTTTACGAACGTCCTCCGCGTCTATGCCATCGATCCTACAAAGAATCATGACGACTGCATGGAGCAATTGGCCGCGGCTGATATCTACGTTATCGCTGACCTGGGCGAGCCAAGCACCTCGATAAGATCGAACGACCCGGAGTGGGATGTGTCGCTATATCGGCGGTATACTGGTGTGATTGATGCGCTGAGCAAGTACAAGAACGTTATTGGATTTTTTGCAGGAAACGAGAATGTCAGTGCGGGCAACCAAACAACTGCGGCAGCATTCGTCAAAGCCGCCGTCCGCGACACGAAAGGCTATATCCAGAGCCAGGGATATCGGAGCACACTTGGTGTAGGCTATGCAACCGCCGACGTACCTACTCGCAACGAACTCGCTGCGTACTTCGCGTGCGAACCTGGGAACTCCGGTAACAGCACGCAGATCGATTTCTGGGGTTACAATGTCTATTCATGGTGCGGCGAGAGCAACTACAAAGACTCGGCCTATGGCGAACGCGTCGATTTCTTCTCCGAGTACCCAGTCCCTGTTTTCTTCGCTGAATACGGGTGTATTGAAGGGTTGGAAAAGCTTGGTGGCGCCACGAATCGTCCCTTTACTGAAGTCGCTGTCCTCTACGGTAACATGACGGAAGTATTCTCCGGCGGTATCGTGTATGAGTGGTTCATGGGCGAGAATAACTACGGCCTTGTCGAGCTCACCGATAACGATGCGAGCGTATCTCCGTACCCCGACTTTACGAGCTTGAAATCTCAACTCGCAAATGTAACTCCTTCTCCAACACAACGAAGCGATTACTCGGCTACCCACACCGCCCCAGCTTGCCCTTCTGTCGGCTCGTCGTGGGAGGCACAAGCTAGCCCCTTACCTCCGTCGGTGAACCCGCAACTCTGTGCTTGCATGGCAGCGAATCTCGAATGCAACATCAAGTCCAATAATGCGGACCAATATGGTGACGCATTCGATTTCATCTGCGAGCAAAACGACGGCAAGTTCTGTACTGGCATCGAACGCGACGCCACCTCAGGCACCTATGGCGGTCTCAGTGGGTGTGATCCGAAAGACAAACTTGCATGGGTAGCGAATCAATACTACATTGGAAATAATAGGGCGTCGACCAATTGCGACTTCAAAGGTCTCGCGACCGTCCAAAGAGCGGCTACCAGCTCAGGTTGTGAGAGTCTTTTGCAGGCGGTTGGCACAGACGGAACCGGCACGGTGGCGAGTCCGACCGTGAGGGGGACGGCGCCGGTAGGGACGGAGGGAAGTGGTGGGACGAGTAGTAGTTCGAAGGCGGCGGCCGCCAGTGTCTATCCCCCTGGGTTCGTGGCGTACGGATGGATTATTGGAATGGGCTATGTTGCTTTGGCGAGCATTTCCATGGCGGGTATGCTCGTGTTGTAGAGATGTCTAACATTGATTGCTTGGCACGAATGAGTTGTATATGAGGAGACGGCGTTTCGAGTTCGTAGGAGGCGTTTAAGTCTATTTCGTTCTAGGTGAGGCCAAACGAATAGACGACTCAATAGCAGCTAATAGAATGCATTCGTTTCTTCCGTAACCGTTTTTCCTTGGTAGAGAGGCTCGGTGGTCTGGATATGTTTGCATTGTAAGAAATAGATATGGTATCCTATATCGTCATCAAAGGTTAATAGTTTGAAGAGTTTGAAGAATGGGATATACCTATTCGGCCCAGCCGTTCCTATGCCGTCTAGCAGTAAAGCGACTCGGCCGAGCCTCTTCAGCTAGGCATGTTGGATTAGAGGTTGGGCATCGGGCTCGCTTTGGCTATCCGTTTTATATCAGCAAAAAATGAGACATCCGGTACTAGGGGTAAAGCGTATCCAAATCAACATCAGGGCGCTCGTTGTCCACTGCGGCTCGTGCCGCGCGTTCTAAGGTCTAACATGTGGTATGACTGTGTGCTACACGAAGTCGGTGTTCGGTGATCAGTGGTCGGTGGTCAGCGGTCGGGCTTGTTGAGGCTCAGCAATCTTAAGGATGCTCAGGATACTGTCGCTCGGCCGAGCGGTGATAGACGGTGTACATAAGTATCTGATGTCCTGTCTTTGTGTATACCCTCCTATGATTACACTCTTTGAACCCACAAGTCAAAGTATTCAGCATACTGTTATCTGGTCGATTACTGGTCCTTTACGCCTGAGGTGAACGATATTGAACCAGGTAGGCCATGTGACGCAGTACTGATGCATGAAGTGTAGGAATAGTACCAGATCAGTGCAATCTTTGGAGCCCCTTGGAGACGACCAGAAACGATCCTTTCCGCATGGGACTAGAATGCGAGCATTATAACATGCATTCGATTGCATCTAGGAAGAATGAAAGGTTGCAGGTCGACGCGCTGCACATGCGGCTGGACCAGTTCGCTGGATATGTCGCAAAGATCTTAAATGAAGTCTTGGCGGGCAGGTAGGACACGACCAGAGGGCGGCGCGAGAACTAGCACCCAGAGTCCGAATTCGAAATGCCGCATGCGACATGGACGAATAGAAGAGATCAATGCGAGATAGGGGCCGAAGACGGTTCTAGGGACCCCCTATTTTGTCGGCCCGGTCCTGTTCGACGTCCGGTTTCCAGATCCCACGGCGACTCCTCATCGAGAGAAGCGGATTGGGCGGGAAGCCTTTCGCACCGAAGAAAAGACGCCGAACGAGGCAGAGTATGCTCGAAACTGTATCACCAACAAACAGTAGGGACTGTTGGCGAGATCAAAGTTAGCTCGGCGGATAAAAACAATCTAGGGCCGGCAAGGATGCGAGATGCACGGTCCAGAGCATGGCCGCTCACGTCTTCATTTTGTTCATTTTTGCATCGTCTCGGAAGATTGCGAAGGCAGGACGGAATGTGCATCGGGATTGCACACGGATTCGGGCAGCTGGTTCGGACCGAGATGCCTATCGTGCGTCTGAGCACAGCAGCAAGGCTGGTGTGTGTTGCAACAGGAATATCTCTGCGCTGAGCACGCCGTCTCATGGCTTGCAATGGAGCCTATCTGTCTCTGTACTCTTGGGGTGCCGCTCTCGCAAGAGGAAGCGTTATCGCTCACGACGTGTGGTTGATCATGGGTTGATATGCTGATCGCGCGGAGTCTTGGGTCGTTGGGGTAAGCGCACGCTAGCAGCGGCCAGTGAAGGTTGCTGCACGAGGCGGCTGACTGTGCCCACTGTCGGCCCCCTGCCGCGACACAGTGCCCGTCCTCTTCTTCTCGACACGGTTCATACGAAGACAAGCGCTGCAACACCACAGACATGGACGACGCAGAAGGAGCGGGGCAATGGCGGGGACGTCATGAGGGTTGCGTCTCTGTCCTTGACCCGTTTCCCTTTGTTTCCACGCTTGCGACGGCCGGCCGCCAGCTTTCGAGGCGAAGCGCGGGAATTGGAGCGAACACCGCATACAGAACCCCGGGCGGCACAACGTCCTACCACCACCTAGCATCTCCAGCAGCAATCTGATTGGCTTCAGAGCCATCCGCCGCCTCTGTGTCCATGCAGCCAAGAGGGTACGCCGCAAAGCTGCCTTCGCCCCCTGGGCCGCGTTCAAGGCTCGCTGCAGACGCGATCGCTGACCCTCTACAATCCCGTTACACAGTGTAGGTTTCGCAACCCCCCGCACCCGTATCCTGACGGTGCTGCTGTGGGGTAGTGCGTCGCTAAGGCGTTCCGTGTGTCTTGTGTGTCTTCTTCCGCTTCCAGCAGCCCTGGCGGTGATCACTCTACCACACACCCATATATATATATACCATCGCTGTCTTCCAAGACTCTCGCTCTCCGATCCCCATCAGCCTTCGACACGCCGTTTCAGGTCTACACGAGCGTTGCTGCCATCTTCATAAGGAGACCGCGCCGCAGTCTTGCCCAAGAGCAGACTCCTCATACCCTCCTTCCGCTAGTCAACATGTCTTCAACTCCCGACCAAGACAAGCGCGAAGCGACGTCCACCGTCTCGCGCTACGAAACAGAAGTCTCCGGCGGCGAGGACTCGCACGCCACCCTGCCTCTCAAGCAAGCCGTCAAACAGTACCGACAGCTTACATACTACGTTCTCGGCCTGTCAACGTTCGTCATTCTCTGGGGCTACGATCTGGCCGCCGTTGGTGCCATCTCATCCCTAGATCCCTTCCAGCGCGACTTTGGCGTTTTCGACAAGATTGAGGATGGCGAGGAGAAATGGATCATCCCCGCCATCTGGCTGTCCATGTGGCAAGCCTTCCCCTCCATCGGCCAGCTCTTCGCTGCAGTTGCGGCAGGTCCCTGTCAAGACCACATTGGGCGAAAGAAGTGCTTGATCTACGGCAGCTTCCTTACCGTCTTCAGCGTTCTGATCGAGTTCTTGTCCAACCGGCCAAGCTCTCTGGCCGGTATGCGCAGTATGTTGTTGGTTGGAAAGATCATCCAGGGCGCCGCGCTTGCCTTTATCAAGATGGTTCTCTTGACCTACATATCCGAGATCGTGCCGACCTGCTTGCGAGGTGCCGGTATGGCTTTGTTCCCCGCATTCAACCTGCTCGGCCAATTCCTTGGTGCCATTACTGTCTTCGCCTGCAACAGTATCACCGACGAGAAGGGATACCTCATCGCCCTGGGAATCCAATGGTTCTTCTCCATCGTTCCCTTCGTCGCTGCATTCTTGACTCCCGAAAGCCCCGCATGGCTCGTCCGTAAGAATGACATGGAAGGCGCCCGCGCGTCTCTCGAAAAGCTTTTCGCGCCCCTGAACGATCCCGAAGTCATTCTCGAAAAGATACGCATCTCCATCGAGGAAGAAGACAAGATTTCCAAGGAAACAAGCTACGCGCAATGCTTCAAGGGCACCAACCTCCGCCGTACCCTCATTGTCATCTGGGCCAACTTCCTGCCTCCCATGTTCGGTCTACCGCTCCTCACCTCGGCATCTTACTTCCTTCAGCAGATCAGCATGAAGTCCAGATACAGCTTGATGTTCCTCATTGTCGGCATCATCTGCGGCTTCATCGCAAACATGGGCTCCACCTACACGCTTACGAATCTCAACCGTCGCAAACTCACCATCAATACCTTGTTAGGCGTTGCCCTGGTGTGGGGCGCCATGGGTATCTCGGGCTGCTTCGATAACGACCGTATCATCCGCTGGATCACTGCTGGCATGTTCATGCTCATCATCGCCATTGCTGGTGTTGGCGTCTGGCCCACCTCCTATGCCATCATGTCGGAAGTCTCTGCCCTTACTCTCCGCGCCAAATCTCAGTCCATCGGTGGCATCTCCGCCTATATCACCTCCATCTTCACCAACTTCGTTCTACCGTTCTTGTACAACCCTGACATGGCGGATCTCAAGGGCAAGACGGGTTTCGTGTTTGCTGCGACAAGTGTGATCGCGGCCGTGGTGACATGGTTTATTGTACCCGAGATGAAGGGCAGGAGTCCGATTGAGATTGATCATTTGTTTGAGGAGAAGATCCCCGCAAGGCATAGCACTGGTTGGGTAGATCGGTCTGCTGAGGCCAAGGCTGCGGACATGTAGGGTTATTTCGAATAGAGAAAAGGCGTTTATTGAAGGTAGACTTCCATTCATCATCTAGTGTACATACCCGTTTCAGCTCAATTCGCAGCATTGCACATTCAATGATGCTTCAACCAAGCAACCAGCCTACCCAAATCCCTTTTTTACTCACCTTCATTTCAGCACATTGCCACACTAACGCGCCATGACCAAAGGAAGCACGATCAACCGCTCTGAACCACACTCGCTGCACCATCACAAGGACAAGCTAAATGCACCAATAGCCCTTTCACTAACTTTCCATTCAAGGCCTCGGTCCAGAACCCCCATGGCGTCATCAAAACAGCCACCCGCCTCCGCATCTCCCGCTACGCCAGGGTTGACGTACGAGTCATGAAGCAGAGGAAGCATGTACTGTTAAAGCATGTTTGATGGAACGGTTGCACTGATGGTTCGGCCTATCAGCATGGACGCCCGCACCTTAAGGAGTAATACTGCCGTAGCTGTTATGTTCGACCGCCCCACCTGCGGTATGATGAGCTGGGTATATACTAGCGTATTGTTAACGCTTTCTGGTGGCGCTTGCGATATGCACGTTGAACACGTCATGGCCACCATTCTTAATCGTTTAGGATCGTTTAGAGTACATGGGGACTTTCGATGATGTGGGTGTGATGGATCCGCGGTTGGGAGAGCGTGATGAATGGTTCAAGAAGCGAGAGTGAGCTAGTGGACAATTAGTTTATTGAAGTGAATGCTAGAAAAGGAACTTGTAATAGGCACGTGGAGTGGAATGGTGGCTTCTTCATGCATATGCGCTATTGGAAAGGATGTATGAAAGGGTATGCAATATGTGCACTTATAATGAGTTGTGGCTGATGGGCCAATCAGTAGGTGAAGAGGTGAAGAGGTCTGATACGGTAATTCTATTAGATGAAAGACGTCTAGGCCGTGTCGTATGGTTGGTCAAGTATGTAAAGGGCAAGATTGTTCTAGACTTGTGCAGTAGGTGTTCGGAATGTGTTCTGAGGCTTGAGGACAGTGTCGGAAGTCAACCCTTTGGGGGCGGATTCGAATAGGAAAGAATAATGTACTGCGGAATACTGAACACGAAAAGAGTCGGGAGAAATCTCTGTACGTTATAAAAGAAGAATTTGGTACGATAGTATTATATATTTGTATATTAAAACTTGTAGTACTGTTTGTTGCTTAGACTAAGAAACTTAGCAACAACAATCCTATCTAATAGGAGAAAAAGACAAAATAAGTTGGTAAAGAGCGTTCGATAAACCGTAGGTAAAGATGACATGTTGATCAGTACCGGTAACCGTGGTGAGCTAGCACATATGATATACTTGATCCATCACACCTCAAGCTTCGTATTCCTCTTCTCCTCTCCTTCTCTCTCCGCCACTGCCGTCGCAGAGATATTCTCCTCCTTCTTCCTGACATCCCTCCAACCCGTCCTCCAGGCAAACAGAAACCCTCCCACTGCAAACCCAGCCAACAAATACCACACATTGCCTAAACTCTGACTATACGCCATCAACACACCGTCTAACTCCGCTTCCTTACCTAAAGGCACAAGCTGTCTTACCGCATCCGCACTGCCACCCGCCTTCAGTGCCTCCTGTGGCGAAATAGACGGCGCGTTGCGAGCGAGCTTCGACAGGAATGACTGAGTAAAGATGGTATTTGCGATGATGATGACGATAGCAGCACTGATATTCTGGATGAAAATAAGAAAGGCGAGAGCGGTAGGGATTAGGGAGGCTGGAAGGGCTGATTGGATCGCTATCATGGCCTATGTTCTCGGGATTAGAGGTGCTGGACTTGGAGGATCGAAAACTTACCATTTGTATGCCCGAACCACGGCCGGCGCCGAGAAGTACAAGAAAACCGACCCATGTCGCAGTCTTTGTGGTCGGGGAGAGCGTAGACAAGAGGCCATGGCCTATAGCTGTGACGGCACCGCTAAACACGGCCCATGGGAGATAGTATCCCATCTTTGATACAGCGGCGCCCGAGACGAGCGCAAAAAGCAGTTGCGTCAAAATAGCAGGTAAAAGTTCCACCCCGCTCATCGTCGGGCTCGCCCCCCTCACCGCTTGAAAGTATATCGGCAAGAACGTTGACCCACAAACCACGCTCGCCATCAAGCAAATTGTCTGTCCCGAGCTCGCCAACATGATCCTATTTCTCAATAATGCCCCTGGGATCATAGCTCGTTCACCAATCTTCATCTCCCATAAGCAAAAGATGATGCCGGTGATGCCTGCGCCAACAAGGAGGCCGATGACTGTGGCGCTGTTCCAAGCATGCGATTCGTCACCGCCGAACTGCAGTGCGAGCAGCAACATTACGCAGGCGGGGGCGAAGAGGATGAAGCCCGGAAGGTCGAGCTGAGGAATTACGCGGCGGACGAGGGCGAGGGTGTAGGGTGCTTTTCGGACGGGGTCGGGAACGGGGACGAGGACAATAGCTAGAGCGGCTAAGGCACCAATGGGGAGATTCAGCCAGAAACCTGTAAGATGAACGGTCAATCAATAGTTCAGAATGACATGCAAGTAAAGGGAGGGGTGTGACTTACACCAACGCCATGTCGCATGCCTAAAGGTTGAGGTACAAAGTCAGTAAAGCTTATCCAGAAGGGTGCCAGTACCTGTTTTCTTGAATAGACCCGGCGTGCTCTTTCAAAAATGGCGTATTAAGACATCCAGTGTATATCATAGTTATACGTACTCGGTAAGCGCTCCTCCGACGAGCGGACCCGACACAAGTCCCATCTGCCCGGCTACACATCGAATTAGCATACACACACCTTACTACCAACCACACTCCCTCTCATCATCCCACTTACTTCCAAGCATGATACCCGTATAAACTCAACCCAGAGTCAGCCATCATCTTCATCATCATCAAGCACAAGCAATGATGGTACTCACAGGGCCTCTTCTCTAACGGCGTCGAATTTGTCAAAATCTGCAGTCCTCCATTCATCAATCCCGCAGCTCCCAATCCCGCAATTGCCCTTCCAGCAATAAGCATAGGCGAGCTCGTTGCTACTGCGCAGATTAAGGAGCCAAGCTCGAACACGAAGAGATGGACGAGAAACACGTGTTTTGTGCGAAGGTGGGTGTACAGTTTGCCTGTGAGGGGCTGGAGTACGGCGCTATATGATTGGATATGGTTTTAGTGGTGCAAGTGTACGAGGGGAAGCGAAGAGGTAGGCTTAGGGTCCGAGTAGTGGTCTCGGGCCAGGAGGGTTGGTGACGGCGTACCTCGCTAGTTGATATACGCCGCTATACCATCCTACGTCGGGGAGCGAGTGGAAAGTACTTGTAATCTGGGGTATAGCCTTTATACATTTAGTAGTTTCCCCGTGCTTGCTGATGTTGAAGGCAAGACTTACGGTGCTGATAATAGACTGATCTAGCAGCAGAAGGAAGGCGATGATCGTTACGCTGGCGACAGAAAGAGCAAGCTTGAAGCCTGTAACATATTCCAGTTTTTTGGGATCATCGGCTCCTATTGCTGGATTTTCTTCAGGTTCCGATGTATCCATATGTTCAGACGGCATAGGTGCAGATGCAGCCATGTGGAGTTGGTAGAAGAAAAAGACAAATGAGCGACTGACTTCGGCTTCTAGTATAGAGAAGATATGGTGAGGTTTCTCAAATGCGTGGATGCTTTAAGGATATAAACAAGATAGGAGCCTGGTACGTGTTCGGTTGCGGACGGATTTGACGTTCGAAACCCGACTCCGCACCGTCGATCGTACCCGGCTTACATTCATCCGTGAAGCACCTTCCACCTGTTCCCTATCGAGCAAAGAAATTTGAAAACCAAATATCGTCTGGTATACTCAGCCACGAAGTATCCATAGCCTCAAACCCAGGCGCGTCTTCGTCCACGAAGCCCACCTGTTCGGGTTCAAGAGCAGCCGTCGCACTCTCCAATCCCTCTCTCCATATCGCCGCGGTGCCCCTCCAAGCCGGCCCAGCCTTCGAATAAACATTGTCCACCGCTTCAACACATTCCTGCGCCAGTTCGACGGCTGCTTGCTCCATTTTACAGGCTCCTTGTTCAAAGTACCACAGTACATCTACCGTGGCGCGAACTAAGGTGCGATCCCAGCCTGGGTAGTCGAGGATGGAGAGTTTGTAGAGCACTTGAGCCGCATGCGAAAAGGCGAGAATGTGGGGCATGTTCATATGGACCAAGGAGGTGGAGATGAAGTTATCGAGTGAGCTTTTGGTGGCGTACATGCAGGCGGTCAGATATTCGGTTCGTTGGAGATCGAGAATAGGTGGAGAGAGCGGAGAACTCGGTGGACGAAATAGGGCGGCTTCGTAGATGTGGACGTATGTGCCGTGGAGGTAGCTTTGAACGAGAGCTGTAAGCTGTATGTTAAGATGGCAATCGAAACGTGCGGTGTGGAATTACTGACAGTGTTGCAGTTGTTCTGGCGTCAGCATGCTCCTGGTCTGGTCGAGCAATGCTTGTAATGTTTTCACGTGTAGAAGAGCATGCGCCGCATATTCTGGGTCTTCAGACAGGCGCTGGATCATGTTCGCAGCTTCGGTAGAAACTTTAGATATGCGAGCTATTGCGACCAATACTTGGTCTCCAAATATGTGGAGATTCTGAGAAAGCTTCTGACAGGATTCTTCATGCTGAGGTGACCTAACAGATGGACCCAGAGTTAGCGCCGGTCATCTCAAGGGGTGTCACTACAGAGTGTCTCCGACTGGAAAACGTGCTCCTTTAGTGAGTATGACAGACTCATTGATGCAGACTATGCGACGTGCACTTGGGTCACGAACCATCTTATCGGGTCGTATTTGAGAGACATGGATATCCTGCCGTACTGATTTAGCATGTAAAGCCCAAAAGCGTCCACACTAGATTCACGTCTCCCGCGGAGTCGTCTCTTTGGGCATTGCACGACACTTACATTGCAAAAGAAGCAAAACATGTTACCATTATTCGTCTTTCTTCGTCCGTCCTAGTGCCGCTCACTTCCGACAAATCAGGAAACTGTGGCAGTTTCGGACGAGATAGAGCAATATTAATGGATCGGTCGAGCCTAAGGTATATGATAAGTGACCTCACGATGCCCAAGAACATGCCGGCGCAGGGTCTGGAATGCGTAAAGTAAAATTGCCAGATAGTGCAGACAACAAGGCTCGACAATAGGTCAAGACTACGTTCACCTTTGGCAACAACGAGTGACGAGACCTCTTCAATGAATTGGGCGCCCATTTCGGTCTGCAGAGCTCGAGGTGCCTCGCAGACTACGCGAATGGCCTTCCAGGTAAAGGGACGCTCTCGGTGGAACTGTTCTGCGGTGGTCTCTCTGGGTAGATGCAGAAATGGAAAGAAAGCAAGATAACGGGTGCGAAATGTTGAGAGAACTCGGTTTGCGCTTTGATGCTGCGAGTTCTCGTCGCTTGATTGCGGCGTCGGAATATTAGGTTCCTCCGTGTACGGAAGTGGCTGTGGATGTCTCGCAGGATGGGATGCAAGACCCTGTGCTATGTGATCCTCTCCACTGGTCGCTGTGACGGGAACTGAATTCGGCGTGTTCTGCGCCTGTAGTAATGACACCAAACTGTCAAGCTTATCCTCCAGTTGTTTTCGAGCCGAGGCTGTAGACTTCCTCACGCCTCGTTTACGGACAAAGGTTGCGGGTTGACAGTCTTTGGAGAGACGATGGCACCTACCAGCAGGCATTAGTCTCGACGGACAAAGCAAGTAAAAAGCCGATTAACAGCCAGTGTATCTTGGGCGAGACTTGCCGTTCGCAGCTCCCGTTCTCTCGAGGCATACATTTGGATTTCGCCTTGACGCAATTTGCGCAGGCTTGACCATAGGCAGCCGAAGGCTTGGACGCAGAGTCGGCAGCGGAATTCATGGTGTTTGATGGAGTTCGGGAGTGGATTACGCTTCCTGTGGAACGATCGAGGTCGAGTAGTGAAAACAGATGCCGCTTGATAAACGATCGAATGAGCAGGCGTCTAGAAAGCTTACCCAGAGGGGTTTCAGTACATATTCCTTGCGATTGAGAAGGAAAGAGAAGGCCAAACCCGTTGGAGTTCGCAACTAAAATCCGAACTGCCGTGTCTTGGCGTCAGCCTGGATCGCTCGAACCCCGAGTTTGAGCTCGGCATGTACAACAGATTTACATCTCTGTCAGAATATCCGCGATTGAGTATTGCTCGGTGAAGGCATTTATATGAGCGATCTATAAAGAACCTGAAACAACATCCCATTCTCTGCCCGGTCAACTGTTACCGCTAGTAAGCGCCTGCAGCTGATGGACACTGGAATGTCGTGTTAGCACAGCATGACCCAATCAATAGCTAGCAACATGGAAAAAACTTGAATTTCGATTCGTGATGAGGGCGTCCCCTAGCGGAACCATTTATCATCCGTTTTTACCTCAACGACCACCTCTGTATTCTGCTTTCCTGTAACATGATCTACTACGAACGGGTCACGATAATTCGTCTTCATTTTCGCCACTCGTGTCAACCTTTGCCGGCTATTATTGCTCTTCAGAGAGGTCGGTCGTTCCATCTCGAAATCATCGATCTGTTGATGTGTAACGCGGACTTCTTGGGTGACGAAGATTTGCGGAAGCGAGACGACAATAACCGGCCAGAAGATGGGTATCGAGGCGCAGATGATGGCAAAATCAATTTCGATGCAAGCAATGGTGAGTGGCGTCGGATACCACCAAGTGAAATCCATGGACAATGGGTCACTGTATTCATGTCTGGTGGTCGCCCAGACGCGTAATATGGACATGAGAACAACGCTGAGGGCTTTGTTAGTGATTCTAAGCTTGCCAGAGGATTGCGCTACACATACACGAAACCAAGGGTAAAGAGAGCCCCAAGTGCGATGACTTGTTTCTGACCCATCCCGGGCCTCAGATAAGCCACCGTTGGCACAGCAAATATGATAGTGTCCAGGACCATGTTGCTTGCGGCGAAGGCGTATATGGAGATCATGGCGCCCCTCTTGTCGGCAAACCCGGTCCCCCAACCTTGAGACCGAATCAGTCAAGTTCCATGAAGCAGGACAGTTGGTCCTTAGGAGTACGTACATTTTGGTGCTGGCGTCTGCTGTCGATCCCAGAATCCCGAGACCGGGAAACAGGGAAGCCACCCTTGAATATTCCAGTAAAGAGTCCATATACTCGTCAAGATCAAGAGGATAAGACATATCTTGCGAAGTACGCCCGACTTGAACATCCGTAGATACTGGCAAAGCAGAGATATTTTAACCAAGCCCGCGCACATGTAATAACCCCCTTGGTTCAAGTAGAGATACTTCATCAGTGTCACTAACCTGTCCGCCCCAACATACAATATGTGTTCACCAAGGCCAGTGTGGATGGCTGACGCCCCCGTTAGTTCTTGTTAGGTAGTGGAGGGGAACAGGATGCAGCGTACAACCAATAAATCCAACCATGGCAATAAGATTGAAGATGGAGCAGAGGACAATAATGTGGTCATCCCACCCCGGATCTCTCACCACTCTAAATCTGGTCCATAACCGGACAAGAACCGCGACCCAAGCCAAGACATGAAAAGGTAGAGTCGCCCCGTACATCGTTGCATAGCGATTTGACATCGGTCTAGGCTCATTCGGATCGGGAGGATTTTTTAACATCTCGGCGAAGTAGTCCTGAAAGGCCGACATGACGGGCGAGACGACACTGCACTTGCAGCTTTCGTGCCTATACAGTTGTACAAACGGGGAGAATTTGCCTGGTACCGATAGCCCAGAACAGTGGGAGAGAACCGTAAGTAAGCGTCGGGGCTTTATCATGGGGACGCACAGAGGTTTATCAATTTTCTGCTTACTCAGGGGCTCTGCATATCGACAGGGTCTTCCACGAGGTTCGGCATGTGCGATGTCAGACGCGAAACACTAGCCCGCGATGAGCGACGCTGGCACGCGAGTCATAAGCTGCGCTTGCCTTGCCTGGGCAATTCGCAGGCCTGTACAATGTCTTTGTGCACACCATCCGTAGATAGACGAGCTGTGATTTGCAGACCGAGTTCTCCGCCAGGTCCCGAGGCTGATGCTTGCTTTTTCGCTTTGGGTCGCTGGGGGAGCTGTATCACGAATTTGCGAACTACTCCGTACATACTCCGCTCCGTCGCGACAAATACGGGACGATTACACCGTTGTTTTTGCCAACGTTGTCGCCGCGTTTTGGGGCGAAAGACATTGACAACGTGGTAACGCACTAGGGGGTTTGATAAAACACCCATGCTAGTGTAGGGAGGAATCCAAGGAGAGAAATTTACGGTGTAGATCTACTGCTTCAGGTTGGGATGATGCGTGGCGGGTCCAGACTCTCCACTCTTTGCGATACTGTCCCCAACTGGAACTCCACGTCCGATGGATTTGCCCCTGCGACTACTGCCATTTAAAAGCTGTCAGCGCATGTTTCCCACAGGAGGAGGCACGATACCGGCCGGTTAGTCGACGTGGTCTCGCATGTATGGCTTCAAAGCCCTTCATGCAAAGACGTTCCTGAAGGATGGGAAAGATTGACCTGACGTGTCACTTCTAGTGAGCTGGTCCCAGTTGACAGTTCTTGACCTTTTTTATAACAGCGAATACGACGCCGAAGACTTGGCCAAGATGCTTTTGCATCTTCACTGGCACGCGGCTCGTTTGCGCACAAGCAGCTTCACGCCGCCTTCCGGGCTAGCGGAACACTAAGACGAATGGGTCGTGCGAGTCCGCAAGACAAGAACTTCAGCAGAACTCCGCCTAGGTCATGTACTCTTGTAAACTTTTATAGCTTGATACTCTACACTTTATTCAACGAGGAGCCAGCGACCGTCCATGACATCGTCACGGATACGCGGATGGGATATGGAGAGTTCCAAACTCGACGTCTAATATTTCCAACATACGAATTGGAGCTAAGGCTCTGCAAACCAGAAAACTTCCCGCGGGTCATGAACACTAATAGTAGACTATAGGTGAATTTGCCCATTTCGCAACTTCCCGGCCGTACTTCTCTGCAACGACATTGTGCTAACCACTGATCAAGCACTGAAAATCCACACTCCCGACAAGATCATGCAACAGGCGAGCACGCAAATAATGACCTCTGGACCGGCCTTGATCCCCACGGGTAGACCCGCTGTCGAAAACTCCCCGACAATACCATTGGTGAAGTTATTTGCGGCCTCGGTTAACGCGATTTCGGTCAGATTTCCACATTCGCTGTTCAGCGCAGCATTGGCCGTAAGAGCCGGCAGCTTGAGCATAGCTGCATTGAGCATCCGAGCGTTGATAATGGTGCCGACAGGTGACTTCTGGAGGAAGGCGGCGCGGTAAGCGCTAGTCGCACCGATGACGGACATGTTGGCCGTCGTAGAGTATTCGAGGCATGAGATGGCTGGAGTGGTAGCGGCGGTAGTTGTCTGGCGAACGGCAAGTTCAACGGCCGGGTACTTTTCTGGCGCCGCGACGGCCAACTGGAAGACGGACAGGAGAATGAGGAGGTTTGCGAAGAGCTGCATCGTGACGGCCGACCGGAATATTAAGCGTCAAGCTTGAAAGGAATGGATATATTAAAGAACGAGTGGCCAGCACCAAGAAGGAAAAGAATGAATGGGCGGAGAAAGAGAAAGACGCCTAAGGAATTGAGGTTGAGGAACGAGAAACTGGGCGGTAAAGAAAAATCAGGCCACACGCCAGGAACGCAGGAACTTATGAGCTTTGCCTACATGTTGTATGGCTGAGGTTCTGACAGGTCTGAGACGTGGTATGCCAGATGTCTAGCCTCCGGACGTGCAATGTCTCATGCACCATAATTGGACAACTAAGCGCTCACGCTTCCTTCGGGCGAACGCGTTCGCAGCGACATCGATCTTCCTCCACACGACACGTGGAGCGACAGCATTTGCATCATTTCGATAGCGCATTCATCGATTCCAATAGCGCCACGCCCGGCCAGGTGCACTCTCTGCGATGAAATTGACGTGGTTGTGACGGCCTGCAGCACCACCGGGGAGATGAAGTTCCGCCCCTTGCGCGTTTCACCATCGGCGAACCCCGACGAACATCTTCACGTGATGTATCGCCGGGCGCTTATATCAATGCATCGTTGTAGCCCACCCAAGAGCGAGACAACCTGAACTGATGATCGCACCATCCTTTGGGAGTCTGCAGCTGAGACTCCTCTACAATCGCCTTGACTCCGTGGTGCGTTTCCGCACGACCATTGAGTCTTTCACGCCGCTTGCCTACCCATCCTTTCCTTGATTCAGTCCACAAACGCCCCACGGACTTCGCTGTGGTATGAGGCATGGACGCTCGGCCTCTATTGGACGTGGCACTTGTTCCACTACAGTAAGGCGTCTTTTTCGTCAAAATTTCGCTCGTTTATCCATTATTGACAGATTTGATCCAGCACCCCTAAGGATTGTGTGGTGAGCTGCCTTTGATGTGGACGTGCTCAACACGGTCATGCCACACGAATCTGGCCTGCAGCGTCTCCTTATTCAAATGTGGTTTCTCGTGGGACAGTTGCGTACCTCGCCGCTCTAGCTCGTCGAGAAGCCTACAGGATCGAATTGTCAGTGTTCCACTGTCTGCCTGATAGCATTGGACCGAGACATTCGTGGAATTCCTCATCGCTTCTCATGGCGGATTACTAGCCAAGGTGGTCGATCGAGACCAAAAGCCTTCCCTCCGTCACCTTGATCCGGAAGCTGCTCGTCGCATACAAGACCCTTGTGTTGGGATGACTGTTGCACCTGACTAAGACACAATAAGGGCTCACGTTGATGTCTTTAAGGTTATAGTCCTGGATGGCACGCCAGAGGAGCAGCGTTAGTACTATGATGGTTTAGGACACCCGTGCATTGTTTTCCATCCAGCATGTCTCAGCTCCAGCCAACCACCTAGGGACCATTCAACACCTCCGCCTCCCAACGCACCCATTCCCACAGGAGAGCCTTGCTACGAGCTGTATGTAGAATCTATAACGCCTGCGACCGATCTTCAGAACATAAACTACGCGTCTACGTCATGGAACAAAAGGTCGCCCCATGCCTTCGAGAGCAGCGTAAGTCTTGGTCACGGGGCCATACTATCTCGCGGTGTATCAACGTCTTCTTTCGTCCCACCGGGTCTGGCTCCAGTATATGATTGCCCGCTGTTAGGTGATAGCTCTCAACTATTTACACCTACAACAACGAACGGAACTGCTTCATGCACGAAGGTAAATGCACCGGCCTCGACGCTGCATACGACGTCTCCGACTCTTCAACAAAGCCCTACTTTTATGCTCTTCCAACTTTGGGGTCCGGCTTTGGTTCTCTGCATGCTTCAGTGCCAAGGCGGTCAATCCCTCGCAAACCTGTCGGCCATGAAGCTACACCAATTCCAAGTGCGCACAGCCTTCAAGGCTCGGTGCTTGTTCACACTCGCCCTGAGGTTGGTAGGACGCGCAGCGACCGTGCACCGGAACCCCGCAGGCCGGATTCCTCCCACTCCTGGGCGCATACAGAGGAATCGCCACCACCCTCACAGTATGCCGAGCCGATTGCTGATTCCTTGCTCAACTCGGCGAAACTTCGCGTGAGGGGGTGGACGTGGGATATAAAGGCTAACCTAGGCCTTTACCACTAGCTTCAACCTTGTAGGAGTCTTACTTAAATGGTGGGGACTGTGTAGGCCCAAATGCCTCGGGTGAGCTTTAGTTGTAAGAGTTATTAGACACTGTCGTAAACTATCATATGATAGGTACAATATTTCGGTTTTTTTCGTAGCAGTAACATCAATTCAGCACGATGTCAATCAATATACACCGGACGGCGAAGTATCTGCTGTCTTTCCTGTCAAACCTTTTCGTAACATCTCAACATTCTACACCTATTCTTTACACCCACTTGCGCGGTGCTCCCACCCCATGTTCTTCTTTCAGCAGCATTTTCACGTAATGCACTTGTCATCCTTTCTATAACAATGTTCAGCACAATGTACACCTCGCGTCGCCATCATACAAAGGTCTACCATCGCCCCAATGCTTTGATTTCACACAACATAATCGAAACTTCAAAGCTAGTAAGCCACAAATAAAATAACGAGCAAGAAAGAGCACAAATATGCCACTTGGTTGTTCCAAGAGTCTCTTCCTACAGACTTCGTTTCTCCGATGGCAGCTAGGCATCAGTACACTTACGAGGAGCCGTGCTTGGTTTCCTGGCCTCAGCGCGCAATTGCAACAGTTGTCCCGCCACAGATCGACATCGAGCCTATAAAGTCAGACAAGATCATTTCTTCTACAAGCGATGATATGTACACGCCTACTATGGGCGGTCTCCGCAACATCGCATCTAGGCCTAATGCGGTGAAGGAAGTCATGCGCGAGCGTGTGAAGCGGTACTGGAAGCATCTCGGAGGTATTTTACCTTTTATACGCCATCGGAAGTATGGCCGCGTGAAATTTCAGAAGCTTTGGTAAGCAGCATTAGGGCGCTATATGGAGCTCGTCTACAGAAGAATAACGAGTGTCGACTGATCGACAACTGTGGCCGTAATGCTGTCCGGTTTCTGTGCAGTCACGGCGATCAAAAAGTCAAAGTTGTCTTCGCTCTTGAATGTTGGTAGAGAACATAGCACATCGGCATATTTACGCATTTATTTGCAAGCCGAAGGTAAGCGTATGTGACTCTTCACCACGGAATAAGATCCCTTCTGTCAAAATCTTTATTGAATAGTTTGCGCGTCGAGTGACTTTACCGTGATGCTTCACAACATCTGCAATCGCACGTAGTATTAAAGAACCGTTTTCCGAATGCTCGCGTTGCTCAAATCTTCATCTCTTCATCAAAATTCTCCGCATTGTGCATGAAACTGCAGCTATTCATAACTCTACTTGAACACAGTTCACTAAAATGGCTGGTGCTGAGGGTCAGGTAGAGGAGAAATCTGCCTATCATCGTAGTTTAGCACTAGAGCAAGGTACGCACCTACCTATGCGCTAGATGAAGATGAGGCAGTTAACATCTTTTATAGATCGACAGTATCACGTTCAGCAGGGGTGTGCGATGGCATCGCTCAACGCTGCACACGACAAAAGCCGCATACCGTATCATAACATACCACTTATCCCGAGCTTCGACTTCGCTTCTATCAACGAAATAGCTTATCAACAATTTCCCTCACCACAGATACATACGGACGAGACATCTAATAAACGAAGACGGATATCGACGGAGCATGCATTTAGACGCCTACTGCCGAAATCTGAGAGCACGACTACGTCGAATCTCACTTCAAATCAGTATGCTTTTGCGGCCGCGATGAATCACAGCGCACAACCACATGCACTCAACCCACAAAGCACTGCAGTGAGGGAGACGCCTGCAGACAGCCACGACGGCGGACTTGCGCTCCGCAATTACAGGTCACCTTCTCAGAGAAATGCAGTGCCGGCACATCCTCAGACTCTATACCCTTCCCCAAGGACACAGATGCAGGTAATATCTCAGATCTCAATAAATAGATGGGCTCAAGCGCGAGAGTACCGACGCAAAGTCCATGAACCGCCTCAAATTGATCCTCACGAAGACCCCACAATCGCCAATGTGGAGCAAAACGCCGAATTCTGGGTCAATCAGCTCATCATCGCCATGTCAAATACCGAAGATGTAAAAGACACCGAGACCTCTCATGCCCGCCGAATGTTCCTCTCTGAAAACCTCTGCCCCCTCCTAATCGAAGCCACATCCCGTGAAATATTCACTTCCGTGCTCGACCGTTGTAAGCACGGTTTCCGCGGCCCTGCTACTTTCAACAAAGGGCTCAAGCCTCACAGAGACTCAGAACCCGACAAGACAGCTCTGTGTCGGGAGAGAATGGAAAATGTGGTGGAGGTGTTGAGGTGTAATAAGCGGGTTTGTAAGGATGTGTTGTATGAGGATTGGAAGATTCGGTTGTTTGTTAACCATCCATTGGCATATGACAAGGAGAAGGATAGTCAGAAGGGGAGTAATGATCAGAGGAGGGTTAGGTTGGAGAGGGAGAGGGAGAAGTTGAAGAAGACGGAGCAGGAGCTGGCGGCGTATCGGGAGGCTAGGCAAGACGAGGGGATGAAGGAGGCGGGCATTCTGGGATTCGAGGATGTGGTTCATGTTCAACCCGATAATACATTTGTTGGAGCGAAGCGCCTAAGCATGGATGGTGGGGAGGCGACTGAGGCACAGCGTCAGGGAGTTTGAGTTACATTCCCGAAGAATATGGTTGACACCATCTATGGATATGGGTGGCATGACTGCTTTCGTAGGGTTATGCGTCGTTAGGCTTAAGAATTCATATTAACTGTTCTTCATCGACGGTGGTTTGCCATGCCCTCCATCAGTGAACTATAATAGGATCGTAACCTGGCAGCTGTTTAGTTGGATTATCAACCGTCATTTCTTAGTCGCAGAACCAGCCAGGTAAAGATACTCTGAATAGTAATATGATGAACAGCTCGACGATGGCTTTTCGTCGTACTCAGCAACATCGCTGCCATGAATAGCTTTGGTGAGGACTATCCCAATGGGTTTATATGGCTCTTTGTTTACATTCTATTTCGTCTGAACACTCTTCATATATGAAAATGCACTTCGGTTGCATGCATCAATCATGCACATATCCGCCGCGCTGTGCCAGTCAGGCACGAAGTCTTGGTGGAACGTTCTGGTATCTTCACTCTTGCACGATATACAAGGATTTAGTCCAAGTCACGTTGTGAACACCTTCACTCAGACACCCAAACTAGGGCACTTTAGGCTAGTGCTCCTGTTTTTGACCGCAACTTCACTCGGGTGCTAAAACGCATACACCATACTAGCGAGGGGCACAAAACGTGCAAACTCTGGCCAAAACAACTCTTCGCTCGTTTCTGTAACACGCCTCAACCACACATCGCACATGTACGATTCCTTCGAGGTAAACGCCCCTTCTATCTCTTTCCATTGAAACTCTCAGCTAACACGCTCTCTAAGAACGAAGCCGCCATGCCGTCACACATCGACATCCCCTCCCAGTCCTACTCCGGTATTCCCACGCCCAGTCTCTCAGCGACCTTCCCACCGATGGGCTTCGCCGGACAACTTAAAGCGCTCGAAAAGCATCAGCAGGAGCTCTCAACCATAGTTGGGGCTATGAAACAGGAGTGTGAGGGGAAGGACGCAAAGATTGCCTACCTCACTTCACGCGTCGAAGCCCTCGAGCGCGTCAATGAGACGCTCGATTCGCGCCGTAGGGAAGCCGTATCTCAGTTGTTGAATCTGCGCACTCGCCACGCAGAAGCTGCAAATGCGTTCATCATGCGTACGAATGATATCCAGCCGGACGACCTCGAGGGCATGCTCATTGCTTGGGGTACTACTATCAACACGGTCATGTGAGTTGAGCGACCTTCACGCCCCATTACTGGGTGCAGGCTAAACAGTGACTAACATCGCACCTAACTACAAGGAACCACCATCAGCAAGTACTCCGCTCAGCAGCACCAAGCAGCGCCCAGTCCCCATACGGTCCAAATACCGCGGATCTTATGAAGCAGGCACCGCAGCAGTCCGTCGTCGCGCAGCAGTCCGTCGCCCCGCAGCGGTCCGCTGTCCCGCTGTACTACGCGTACCCCCGAGGCTACACGTCCACTGGTTGGTGCATTCTTCACAAGGCTCCGTACCCTTGTCTATCTTGTGGACCTTGAATAGACGACGAAGAGTCTGTTCGTCCAACGGCCGGGCGTCATATGGCTTGTTTGCAACCGACGTAAGTATTGCGCATTTATCGTTACTTTCGTCGTTTAATCTGCCACTGCCATCCCCCTTGTGTTTGTACGCTACATGGAATGCGGTTTTTGGCACATTTTACGGAGGGCGTTTGGGTGGCCCATGCTCGATGGGTAGTTTCGTTGGCTGGTCACATTGCGTTTGAACGGATTCGTTTGAGCTGGGTCGGTGTTCGGGAGCTGGCGGCTTATTTCGAGGAGGAAACCCGGACACGTCGCACTCTCGTCTCTTTTACTTTCCAAAAGCCAGCGTTGTCTGGTTTTCGGTGGGAGATAGTCCTCTCATACTGTCAAAGACGGTTCGTCAGGCCAAAATGAAGTAGTTGTAATCTGGGACTCGTGTTAGCTCTTACCATGTCAAAGTGTCCGTGCTGGCAATGTGTGGATGGAAAGCGCGATTGCGATCCGCGACGTCACTTCTTGTTCTTCAACGTCTACTTCACCAAATCGCACCACGATATCAACACGCGTAAACATAGACAACTCACCTCAAAACTCCAAGCCACTGCCGCCAATTGCCCTAAGCCCGCCGTACCACCGCCGTCATGCCGCACACCCTCATCAACAACCTCCTTCTCTACCCTATCATCTTCACCCTCATCTTCGGCCTCATTATACTTTTCCGACCGGCCGTCTTCTACGTCGCCATCTTCCTCTGCGGCTACATAACCGGTACGCGCCTCGAACTTTGCCGCTCGCGCAAGGCGGTTGGCGGCTTAAAACAAGACCTACAGCTCATGAAAATGAGAATCAACGAGCGACTAGAGAAGTTGGAGGAGCAGGTGGAGGCAAGGAGGCGAGAAGTGAACAAGGATGAGGAGGGTAATGAGGTGGCAAGAGTGCAGAGGGCGAGGGATGATGAAACAATGAAGGCTATGAAGGAGTGGGCTGGGAAAGAAGTTGGAGGTGTGGACGGTGGATGGGGATGAGAGGCTTACGAATTGTTGGATTGGCATGGATTATTCCCGGGGCATGGGTTTTAGTACCTGCATGCAACATCGAAGAGCACGGTATTGGAACAAGAGGAAAGGATCATTTGACAACGCTATATTGATATTGCTACATATAGACAAGATCACGAATGCTAGCTTCCTAAAAGCCGAGACTAGGTTTTATTCATCAAACTCTCGCATGACGACCGATCCCATATCGCAGGATTAGGATGAACGGTGTTACCTAAGCTCGATCTCAAACCCCGAAAGATCCCTCGTTGCTAACAATGAACAGCTACAACCATGGGTCCTTCGAACCCTATATAGGCTCTTTTCTTACCCATCACCGTCTATTCTCACACTCACACCACCACACCACCACCACTAAAAACGTGGTTGACCGCAACTTTGGAGCCGCCAGGATGATACTCTTTCAACTCTAAAATCCTCGTCTACAGACAACAATTCATAGACCGCGAGCTCGGCCTATTGCTGCTCCTTCGCTGCGCTCTGTTCTAGGTCGCATACATGCTTGAAGTGCCTATAAAATGTTCGCTATACCCCTTTTGGTTTCAACAACCTCTTTGCGTTTCAAGGTATTCGGGACGAAATACCTCTTTGTGTCACGGTTTTGAGTTATTCCGCGAGTTTAACGACACAATAGCTGCTACTCATTCGATAAACCATCGCCCTCTATGATTTTTTCTCTACCTGAAGCAAGCGTCTCCAAAGCCAGCTATATGTACAAATTTTAATTCGCAAACCCAATTCTTCCTCAAAACGCTCTCAATGTAGGCACCACCGCCGTCCCGTTAACTCGGCACAGCTTCCCATTCTCATTCGGCAACCCATCCACACTCTCCACCATCCATCCCTCACTCCCCACACCATTAGCAACCCAAAACGTGTTCTTCGAATCCCAATCTTGCTTAATCTGCAATAACCTCGCATAATTGCTCCCCCAGAAACTTTGCTGCCAGTTCGGCTCCAGTCGGTCAGCTTCATTCAGATAGCTGCCGCTGCTTGGGGTGATATCGCGCCACTTCTGCATGGTGCCGTTTGTGAAGGCACTGCGGGTAGCGAGGATTTCGCTAGCAGAAGCAGTGGTGGGCCAGCGTCGGCTAGTGATGGCATGCAGGATGGCGGAGCGCCAGGCGGGGTTTACGGAGTTATCCGGATTGTTGCCGCGGGCGAGGGTCGGTGCCGTATTGAAGGCTATGATACTTTGACCGGCTTCGACGGTTTGACGGAGGGCATTGAAGGTTATGTTACGGCCTGTTTCTGAGTTGAAGTTTGAGCGGGGGAAGAGGCGGGAGCCGATGGCGGTTTGGACGTCGCTTCCTCCTTCTAATGCGAACTCTGCTTGCCAGGCGGCATAGAAGCCTTTGTATTCGGTAATCTTTGGCGAGAAAGGAATGTTGAGCGACGTCAATTTCGAAAAGTATGGCGAGAGAATGGTGTTGGTTTCCTTTGCAGTCTTGTTCGGCGCGAAGAACGGTTTCATAATGAAACTGTAGTCTTTGCCGTTGAAATTGGGCGCCATGATGAAATAACTGTATGTTCCGGCATCAACGTTGTCGATAGCGCGGTCGAGGAAGGCTTTGCTTGCAGCCCAGAATTTGTCAATGCCTAGCTTAGCACTGTCAAACGACCATGAGGCGGCGGTTACGGGGAAGTCCTTGTACGCCTTGACAGTCACGGATGTTACAACTCCATAGGTGCCCCCACCGCCTCCACGTAAAGCCCAGAACAGGTCAGAGTTGGTGGTCGAGTTTGCTGAGAGGAATTCTCCGGTGGGTACCACGATCTCAAAGCCTAGGACATGGTCCGCTGCCATACCGTAGAGTGAGCTGAGAGGCGAATGTCCACCACCCAGGATGTAGCCACCCATAACACCGACAGTCTATCAAACGTTAGTCATTATGTTTGCTCTCATTATCGAATCTGCTTGCCTGTCCTTCACCAGCTACAACAATTAAACCTTTATCATTAGCGGCCTTGTACAGGTCAAAGGCTTGCACACCCGCTCCAGCTTTGACAGCTGGCCCCTTGTAGCCCGACCCATCCACATAGTTATCGAAGAACTGTATATCTTTCAAGCCATGTGTCCATATGCTGAGCGATCCGGCACCTACCGACTTCCCCGCAAAGTCGTGACCCGTGTTCTTAACAACAAGACGAACGTTGTCATTCCGCGCGAAATTGATGCCAAGCTGGATGTCCAGAACGTCCTTCGCCTTGATAACATACGACGGGTATCCCCCAAGTGTGCAATTCTTGCTGTCATATACTGATGGTGGCTGACACGTGAGACCCTGATATATAGGTGATAGAATTTCGGTCGGGTCGTCGATGCGGGTTTGAGGAGTACTCCAGCTTTTTGTCAACGCTTGGCACTTTGAATCGTCTTTTGCCGTTCCGTAGCAAACGGATGCTTGAGGTGTCGTTTTGATGAAAGCACTCGCAGAACTCAATTGCTTAGAAAGCTTCGTCCATGCTTTCTCCGAGGGCCATTTTCCATCGCTGGGGCCATAGCGACACCGTTTGTCGGTAGTATTCGCTTCTGTGAAGCTCAATTGATCATCGAATGCGAAGAGCTGTTGGTCTTCCTCTGGTAATGATGCTACGTATTCTCTTGTCAGCTGACGTCGCTCGAATGCGAATAATTCCCCCGACTGTGCCGGCACGCCAAGCAGCGAAGCTGCAAGAAGTAGTTGCGGCAGGAAAGGCGCCATGGCGGAGAAGATCGAAACTCGTGCCGCAGGTCTACCGGCCGATTGAAGCTTTGGATTCGAAGCAAGTGCAGGAGCCAAGATTGGGCCAAGATCAAGAGTGCGCGCGATGCCTGCAAGCTGGAGAAGCAAAGACAGTCAGATGACTATATACCTGCGACCGCGTTGAACAGAAGACCGCCTAGCTGTTATGTCATTGGTGGCGGCCTGCGGCTGGACTAGGCTTTTCTCCAGATTACCTCGGATCGCTCTAGCATATTCGTGAGATGAAGAAGCCACAGCGTACCGGGCGCATGGGTGCCACCTTTGAGATCGAAGCGACTGTTGGTTTGTTGCTGGCGATTTATCCCCATCTTTTAGTTGAGTTAATATTGCCCGTTCCATTCGGCATTGGGTCAATCATTTCGGCCACTCTAAGCATTACTTCCTGAGCGGAGGCGGCACCAAGAGAGCAACCTGCTCGTGGGCGTGATTGCGCGTATATACAAACGTCGCCTCTCGGGAGTGGCACGGTTCCATCGCAGCAGTGTTGGAGTGTTAATGGAGGTAGCATGGCCATATGCCGGCTGGTATTTCGCTTCCGGATGAATTCATCTACTCGAGATTGACGGGATTAAAACTGCGATGACCTAGGGGGACCGTGACGCTATGAGGTGGGTATGTAATAGAGTAATGAAGGGGCGAAGGACCGTTAATAGCGTGCGCGTGAGTTTAATGCAAGCATGTGAAGATAGAGCTACTTGTTGGATAACAGTGCGGTTGGTTTTCGAGGTTTAATTAGTTGTTGGCCACCATCGGACGGAGGGGCTACGTCCTTATTGGCTAGCGCCGGACTAACTGTTCAATGGCTCAAATGCTACCACAGTATGCAAACGTGCATGTGGGCAACATCCTTTGAATATCAACCAGCGATAGCATTCCATGCTGTTGCATGCATGATAGTAAATTCTTTTAAGGATTCATACCATTTGGGTCAAGGCTACATATACAATGCGCAGTCGCACGCGAACAGCGTTGGGTGCCACACCAAGACATCCTCGAGTCTTTACGGCCGGCGAGCCTTTTGCATATCTCCCCCATAAAACGCCCGTTGAAGTCTAGGCTTGCTCCTTCTCGTTTCAAGCGCGACTCTTGATGAGATCCGCAGCCTACAACCCGTTAGCGACACGTTTCAACTTGACGGATGAGGAGAATCTCACCTTTTCAGCAACCGCATAGACGGTAGCGGTCAAATGCGACCCCGGAATAAGCGGTTGCAAACTCGCATCCACCACACTCACTCCTTCCAATCCATAGACCTTCAAATCCGGCGCTACTACACCGCCCAATTCCCTCGGCATCATAGCAGCCGTCCCACTCGGATGAAAGCTTGAAGGCCCCGCCGTCCTCCTTATATGAGCCAAAATTCCCTCGAAATCGGTTACGTTCGGCCCGGGAGCACTTTCAACTGGTTTAAGTGGCGCGAGGTGCTGACTCTTGAAATACTCTCGGGTGTACTTGATTGATTCAATAGACACCTCAAAGTCGAGGGGGTTTGTATAGACGCGAAAGTCGATGACTGGGGAGCTGTATGGAGCTGACGCGTTGATGTGGACATGACCTCGTGAGAGTGGCTTTTGCAATATCGAGGTTCGCGAGCAGACGCCTCCGAAAGGGCTCTCCAAGACGGCTGAATCGGGGGATTTGTAGAGTCTAGCAAGGATCTCCTTTTGGACTTGATAGCCTTTCAGAACGCTGGACGAAACGTTGGCCGGGAGATAGGCGCCTGCCGGCTGAGCGGCGAGTTTTTCGTGGAAGGAAGCTGGGGAGGAGTGGACCGTGTTGAGTGGCAAGAAGGTGAAGCCGGTATTGAGATTGAGGGTAAGAGGCCCTAGATGTGTTAGATGACTAATCAACCTACAGCGATAGCAAGTCATACCGGTCTTGTGAGCCTCATACTCTGCTTGTGCTTCTGCTTTGAAAGTTTCGTTATTTGCGAGTGTTGCCGGATTCGGCCAGACATCTTGCGTAACTGCTGGAATTAGTATTATAGCATCTTTTGGTCACAGTCACTTACAATTGCAGGTCAGATAGGCTTGAGGATGGTCCTGAAAGTTGTTCCCAACGCCAGGCAGGTCAAGCTTCACGTCGATGTTTGCTGCTTCCAACACCTCTTTTGGGCCCACACCACTCAGCTGCAGGATTTGCGGCGTGTGCACGGCACCGGCAGCCAGTACGACTTCTTTCAAAGCTTTGACAGTAACCTTGTCCTCTGGGTTGTCGCGCTGATAGATGACAACTCCTTCTACCACACTATCCGAGGATATAAGAAGCGTCTCGGCTTTGTGACCAACCAACAGATGGTAGTTAGGACGGGAAACCGCCGAATCATGATAACCATAGCGTGCGTAAGATCTTGTCCGGTTCATACCATGCTCGGAAGACGGGACAAAGAAGACACCAATAGCGTTTCCGAGCGCGTGTTCCTTTGGCGTGGGAATGCCCATCTCTTTCCATGCAGCCAGAGATAACTCTGTATGCGGATTAGCAGCTGCACTAGATGCGGCATATTGAGCGCTGCCGGCCACACTCACTCTGAGTTCCCCATTGAAAGGGAGGAAAAGTGGCGTGTATCGGCCCACCGCCATACGCAGCCTCATCCCACGTCCATCCGAACTTCTCCTTCTCCGCTTCAGAGGGAGCGTCAAATGTCGTGCTCTTCTTGAAATATGGGAACAGACCGTCCCACCCCCACCCGGGATTTCCTAGCTCTTCCCATGCATCGTAATCGGCTTTTGCGCCACGGCCAAAAACCATGCCTGATAAAGATCAGCGTAAGCACATAAAGGAGAGGCTTGGCTTCTGCATTGCCCAATTAGAGGGCGCTTAGACAGCCAACGCTTGAGCTCTCCAGACAGCGATGTAACCTGCGAAACTTGAGGAAAGAGGGCGATGCTACGTACCATTCACCGCAGAGCTGCCCCCTACGACTGCACCGAGGGGGAAAGCCCAGACCTGGTTGTTAATCTCGGGTTGTGGAATGCCTGTGATGTTGAAGCGGTGTTTGGCGCAGGCACTCCGGTCGCCGGTTGTGCGGGGCTGATATATGCATGGCTCGTCGGCGATGTAGCCGAGCTCGACCACCAGCACCGTTTCTACCTGATGTGAGTGTTGGACCAAAGGACACGGTGGTTTACTGGAGCTTACTGGATGAATCCTCACTTAGGCGATTTGCGACTGCGAGACCGCTTGTTCCACCGCCGACTACAACGTAGTCGTAGGATTCCTGAAGCTCTGCAATCGAGCGTTTAACATGCGCGCGTTCGGCGAAGTGGGCGGCGGCGTTGAGGTTGCTCGCAAAGAACGCTATCCAGAGAAATACGCCCAACGTAGTACGCCTAGCTTGAATCATCATCTCGAAAACTAGCGGTGAGGTACTGGAGAGAGATCTGAATGCAGACTATATATTTGATTTCCGAGCTCTTCAACTGCCGCACACGGCACAGGAGTAAGCCCTCTCTTAAACGACATGTAAGGCATTTCTTACACAGCATAGGGCCTTCGAGCAGCCGCGCGCCTGCCGTTGGCTAGAGCTGTTCCGGATGTTTGCCCGTAAGTCGCAGGACTCAATTTGCTGCATGAGGCGCATATTGGAAGAGGCGTCGTCGTATTGAGAGCAGCAAATGAGGGCGGGGTTCGGAAGGAAGAGGCGGTGTGAATCGACTTGGAAATTCGTACGGGAGAACTCAGGAAGATGAGGATGCTTGTGCGATGCTAGTCATTAATAGCCGCCTGGGCTTCGGTATGATTGACATTGTGGTATAGCGACCATAATACTAGCGCCGAAGCCGCCGTGGGAACGACGGTTCCGCCTCTGTCAGCCCGCCCTACAAGGGGGGTCTCTCCTACCTTGGTGAAAAATTGGTATAGAATCGGAGTATCACAGATAAGGCAAAGATTGTCAGAGCCATGGGTAAATGTTCAGTACATGGCATTGGGGCTTGCCCCTCCACGCCGGTATTTGCTGACACGGTTCGCCACGATAGCCACTCGCAATCTTTGTTCTGTATATTCCGCAGCCCGGTTGAAGCTGAACAAAATAGTTGGCAAAAACATCTAGATGTAGGACTGATAGGGGTGCTTTTCGCAAAGACTACCTTCGGTAATGTATGGCTCAGCACGTCGGAACCAGATTTGGGTCCGAGAAGTGCCGCCTCGGGCCGCAACTTGGAGCTTCGCGTTGCATCATGTTTTCGATATAATTCAACCACGCTCCCCCTCATACTTCCCTCTCTAGACTTTGTTCGCCTGTATATATGCTTATGCCATGTCGAAGCTCGGGTCGAGCGTCAAAGCGCTCATCAATGCAGCCCACGCGCGACCTGGCCCAATCCCAGCTCCCCGCCATATTGAAGCTATATACAGGAAGATCGAGAATGAAGCAACAGAACAGAAGCTCGGGCGACCGTCATGGCTTGCGCTATCGACGGCGGCGACCATGACTATGAACTCGCCCGAGTCCATGTCTGTCTTGTTCGATGCAGCGAGCGCGTCCAAGCCGGACAGCGAGCGTGTCGCGATAGCAGAGCTCATGCGCGAGGTCGGCCTCAAGTGCATTGGCTTCAATGGCGTAAGTATCTGCATCTTTCTCTCCTCCAGCACCGCTTACAATCCTCGTAGGTACCGCGCACGATAAACATGCTCAATGCCTTCCGGTCAGCCCTTCCTGACTCGGTCGTACGCTCCCTCAACACCACCCCGTCCCGCCTACCCACACCCTCCAACGTCGACTCGATAAACACACGAGGCCGCGCGCTATGGAACTCGATATACCGGCCTCTTGAGACCAAGCTGGAGCATAAACTAGCAGATGCGCATCCGGATCTGCCCGTCTTCATCATCAGCAGCGAGTACGGCGCGCTGTTCAGCGACCCGCCTCGCTCCGGTGGCGCCAATGTCGGCAGGATCACGACGAGCCTTGTGGCGGTTGCTTGCTTACGGGCGCAACAGGGCGTCGGCCCCCAGGTCCTCAGCCATGTGTTTGGCTTGCGCAAGGCATGGGAAGATGGCACGTGGAGGTCGGAGCCCGAAGCGGGAGAAGAGGACGCCGTTAAGTGGCTGGTTAGCGACGAGGGCTGCACGTGGGTGCTCGAAAAGGTGGATGAAGTTGTTGAGGCTCTTGGTGGTGGGCAAGGCTCAACGTTTGCGCCCTTCAAAGCCAAGCTATAGATGGCGTCTTCTCACCGCACAATGTCAACAATACCCACCCTCAGTACAATCACATACGGTATTATCATGCCGAGTACGGGTTGCCATTGTTGGAAACGCATCTGAGATATGCGTCCTGACCGGCTTTGATGCGTCTTGATCAGCTTCTTCAAAGTCAAGTTTTTCCTTCATGCAATCTCGTCATCCTTCCGCGTCCATCCAACATCAACCAATGATGGAAATATCATTCTGCACCCCCAGTCTTTCTGATTGCGCGTGTTTCCGTCGAAGACGTCCGCACGCACACATCTACGTCTGTCAATGTATGCACTAGAGGAACATTCGGGTTATAGTGCATATCTCATAACAATTTTTAGTATAGTACCTAGAGGAAGCACTTGAGAATTCGATGGTAACCAAGCGGGGCTAACTGGAGCAAGTAGTTTTGCCATTAGAGCTCTTCATGTTCTCCCTCACCGTTAGCCGCTGCACTTGGCCACTTATCGCCCGGCAACAACTTGTCCGCCATCATGTCCTCCGCCTTATGAATCCAACTCGGCTCAGGCCCACTCTTAAATAACTGGAAGTAAGAAGGAACGTAACAAAGATACGCTTTGCCATGTATTGGGCCATAAAGGTGACGCGATGAGATCTGAGGGAAAGCATTTTCGAATCGTAGGTAAGAGCGTTGTCAGTCCATTAGCAGGAACAACGGACATCCCACTCACCGTCGACTTCAATACCAACCCCCTCTTATATCCGCACGTCTGGATCTCACTAGCATTCGTTTATATCACTTACCACACATCCATATCACTCATTTCAGAATATGTCTCTCCGCGCCCCCGACAGCAGAAAAGCGGCAAATGCACATTCCGCCTCCCTCCAAACTCTCTTCAAGCCGGTCATGACGAAGCAGAAAAAATCGTCTACCGTGTAATACCAGGGCGATCCATCTCAAGATGGCAAATCGACTAATGCGCTAGGCACTTCTCGAGATACTGTGGCACTTGGGGGGGAAAAACAGGTGGGAAATTGGGATTTTGAGCATACCATGGTGTGTATCGCAGCTCATGCGTACGAGAAGTCGAATAGTTCAGGTTATGTCGGCGAGCTGATTTGTCAAAGGCAGACCAGTATTCATGAGCTTAACGAAGTTGAGAAAGCAGTGCCTTCCACCGGACGCAAACAATATCCTAATCATCGCAGGGATCGAGAAGTATCGTACAATTGGGCATTGTTTCGGTAGTCAGTGGTATCGAGGAGATGGAGCTCGGGTGTGGTGGATTACGCAACTGATGGTGATGCCGCAGTACCGCAATCAGTTGAAAGCCACGAGGGTGAGAGCACTTCCCCTCAGTCTTACGGCTGCTTGCGACGCAGATGCGAACGTAGATGCGAACGTAGATGCTACGAGCCCTCGTCGAGCACTACGACATCGGAAGAGCAAAACTCGCAGTGAGGGACCATGTTGGCGTCGAGGCGCTTCCTTCGAGAACAGAATGGGAACATCGTCCCAAAGCATTCGCACACGTGCCATTGAGCGGAGCCGCCTACATCCCGTTGTTGCGGTCGTCGCCAGTCCAATTTGTCCGTAACACCAAGCTTTGGACGTCCCCCTTTGATAGCTTATACATCGTTTTGAATTGATTATACCGAGCCGAAGACCGCATTAGGAACGGTTATGTTTGTTATGATTAAGCGTATCCACGAGACTTAGAAATGGACTTTCGGGAGCCTGGATGAAGGGTGCGAATACCTATGCGTCTTAGCATACAAACGGAACCTAGACTACGATTATATGCCTCGGTCTCCCGGCATACAGGCAATTGCGACACAAGAGCTGCCAGACAGACGCATCTTTTTAACTCAACCAGGGTCAGATTGTGGGCGGCAGCTCACGCCTCCCGTACAGTACGCTCAACTTGACAGAGCGCTCTTGAACGAGCCGAAATACATCTAGTATAGCCCAAGGCCGAACCTTGCAGCTTCGTAGGTATACAGAGACGAATATGATACAGAGATCTTTGTCGAAGCTTAGGCGTTGTTGATGAGGAATCCTTCAGGTGTTATTGCTGCTATGGATCCTAAGCCGTTCCCGTCCGATCTTTACTCCATATATAACACCGATGGATCTCGTCCCATAACGGCATGGTGGCAGCTGAAAGCATGTATGGAGCTTGATGAGGAGGATCCGGATGTGGTCGTGGAGCAGGAGCAAGAGCAGGAACAGGAGTAGGAAGCTAGGCTGTTGCTTCTGCAAGCGGTCCATTTCTTAGAGCTAGTATAGGCAGCCCATATGCGGGCGACGCCGCGGGTGCCAATGCGCTTATCAAGTGCTCCAGACTTGAGAGGCCTGGCGATGCATGTTTGGCTGGACGATGATGGCAATATCTAGATAGTCCGGGCTAGATAGTCAAAGAATGGTAATCAGAATACGCAGTCGACGAGGAATGAGTCCGGCCGGTGCGTGAGACGCGCCTCCACGACGGTGTATACAACTGTGACGTCGCGGCTCACAAGATCAGTCGCTTAATAAACTCAGGGGAACAAGTCCACACGTGTACGAGAAATGAGCGATACGATCAGCATTGTCGCTAAGCTTCGCCGCGCGCTGACACTGAATGCAATCTCGACGCACTGAGTAACGAGCAGCGAGAGCGGAAAAGGGCAATAAACGGAGAGAGATGCGTTGGGTGGTGGAGCTGTGGGGGCGGCAACTCTAGCTGATTAGCGGAACTTAGCGTGTCTCCTAGCGTGTCAGAGCGTCCATCTAGGAAAAGTGCGGCCGCGTCTCATGTCGTCACTTATTCGTTCATGCAACACTGGAATCATTTGGCACATAGCATTGAGTGGGTTTGAAAAAAAGAAACGATCTCCATTCATGACCGTGTACATCGACAGGGTATTATGAGCCCGCAAGCTCAGGTATCCATCTATGGTAAGTTAAACAATACAACCGAGAGAAAGAGGAACCGCATCAGCCGTCAGAAGACCGGATGATCCGCACTTTGTTCGAAAGACGCTAGACACAACGCTTATGCCATCCAGGCAGCGACCGCCAACACCATCGACAAGCCCAAAGCGATCGTGTTCAACCTCGCCACATTGGCGCTTGAAGGCGCTTGTGTGGGCGCAGGCGTGCTCTGCGCGCTTTCACTGTTTTGATTGCTCTCGTTGCTGATGGGAGACTCGGTGGGAGTGGCATTGTTGACGGGAGTAGGGGCGGCAGCCTTTGCTGGGCAGGTCAGGTTGAACTTGGGGACGGCATCGAGTTCAGGGTCGATGCCGAACTTCATCTTGTTCTCCGGGTTGGAGTCGCGTAGGATGTACCAGAACGTATTGGTCTTGCCGAAAAGCGAGCATCCGATATCGTCCCAGTACTTCTTCGCATTCTCAACCGACGGCACGGCCGAGTTCCACTTGGGGCCTGTGGTCGGCCAGCCCGTCTCGGTGATCCATATAGGCTTGTCGCCAACGGCCTTCTCGGTCGCATTGAGCGAGGCTTGGAAGATGGCGGCAGCGTTGTCGATCTCGTTGGTCATCTGGATATTGTTGCCGTTCTCGTAGTATGGGAATGTGTTCACACCGACAAAGTCTACTGCATCGATGACAGCCTTGTTCGACGAGTTGGCCCAGGCGGTCCAGGTGTCGACGTGGCCGACGGGGGTCTTGGCGAGTGCGGTGCCCTTCAGTTTGTCCCGCGTGTCCTTGATGAAGCCGATGATGGTTGTGCCCTCCTGTCCGACGCCCACCTCGTTCTTAACACCGTCTTCCGAGACGCGATACAGGTCCTCGCTGCCAACGGAGATGCCCACAACAAGGTCGGTGAAGTCCTTGCCGTATTGCTTGATCGCGTTGCTCAACGCGTTGAGCTCGTTATCAATGTTGGTCGTGCCCGAGGTCCACATGCCCAGAAGGATCTTGGTCTTGGTCTTGACCGCAGCGGGGAAGGCTTCGATGGGCGAGTCTTTTGTGTCGCCCTGGATGTTGGTGTACAGACGGACGCTGTTGAAGGTGCCGGGCGAGTTTTGTAGCTTCTGCGCGGTCGTGAACTCCTTCTCGAAATCCGCCTGTTTCTTGATCTTGCCAGCATCGGTCGTGGCGCCGGAATTGAACCCGAGGTATTTCTCCTGCGCGGCTACGCCAGCGACTGACGCCGCGAGGGCGGCAACTGTTCCGAAACGCATGATGAACAAGGAAGGTAAGGAATGACGTGAAGAGAGGGCTAAAGAGCGAGGTGTAAGATCGAACAGTAAAAAAGAGGGTCGAAGTGGTTAAGAGAGCTGGAGATGGGGATCTGCGGCGCGAGCCTCCTAGTACCTTATGATGGTGTGGGCGCCCAACGCAGGGCCCTGCATAGGGGCAACACTGAAATTATTGGCTCCTTCGGGAAACCAGAGGCGTTGGCGAAACCCTGCACAACGGTAAGCTGGGGCGGCCATCCTGGCTCTGCGGTTTTGTTTGGTCGCCTGGGGCATGTCTCGCGCCGATAAACGTGGCGTAGCCGCATGCTAACGGCTGGCTATTCTTGGGGGCCGTGTTTGCTTGTCGCGGGGAGGTCGAGGCTGAAACGCATGACATTCGCCGCGAGGCACAGTTGTAGAGCGTCGAATATTAAGTACCCGACGGTTCTTTTCCCGACGGAACTTTCACCAGATCGAGGAAGATATCTGTTCTCGCGCGAGTGTTTGCCGCGTCGCACAAAACCGCGGAAAGCCTGGTGAATGAGTAATAACTCGCCTGTCCCGCGCCTCAAGTCATGCAAACGCCGACTACACGCCGGCCCAGGTCCGACATGGCCTAAGTGAGCGTGCGGAATCCGTTGAAGATGAATAGGAAGTGTTGGAGTGGTGAGTGGTGAGTGATGAGTGGTGAGTGGCTAGTGGTGAGTGGCTAGTGGTGAGTGGCTAGTGGTGAGTGGCTAGTGGTGAGTGGCTAGTGGTGAGTGGTGAATGCCCGGCCGCGCCTTCCTACTGTCTACCCAACAGCTGACAACGACGTCCTCATCCTCGTGTCGTCACGTGGGCAATTCGACTTCACTGGACAAGTGCCTCACATGCACAATCACTTCGAAATTTCCTCTCAAGCGCGGAAAATGTGCGTCTGGTAGCTGATGCCCACGTCGCATGGCACCTTTCAACAACCCTCGCCATGGCTCGTCCCGCGTCGCTCCCGCCGCCTCGTCTAGATGAGCTTCCTGCCGAGCTAGTTGAGGAGACTGCGCGCAACCTAAGCAATGCTTCACTACTCGCCCTGGGAGCAACATCTCGGACACTCCGTCGGAAATCTTATTACGTCTACGGCGAGCGCTTCTTCCACACTCTCAAGTTCTGCCTGCATCTCTTTAGCCTGCAAGCGCTCACCGACAACGCGAACCATCCCCTCCTCGCCAAGCATGTGATAATACTATAACACTTCTACAATTTACGACCTGGACAATTTTAGTACACTTTTGAACAGTGCATGTCCCTTATACCTTGTGTATGTTGCCAACGGCAGCTATGAAAACCTTACAGCCGGCTTCCGACAACTCGCCATTATGACAGTCTCCTTTGAAACGAGCATAATCATCCTCGCCATTACTTAACTCACCATCTAACCGCTTCTTATCCGCTTCCTTTCTCTGTAAGGTTGTGACGTTGGGCGACGCTAGTGGACAGGATCCGTTTGTAAAAGTATACATTAATTGTCTCAGAGGCGAAGGGTAAGACAATCCTTCATGACCTGAACTTAGAATCATTGTTGGTGATGCGATCGCCGTGTATATCCTATTCAGCTAGCACCCTCTCCATCAAAGGAACACCCTTGGGGGCTCCGACAGGCCCACTCAACCAAACTGTATTGAGCCCAGCTACACTCTTTGGACCTGGTAGCTGTGTTCTAGCGAAACCATCCATACGAGGTTTCGTGGTATGAGGGCAATCTCGTCGAATGTGTTTTGCCATGAAGTGTGGTAGTTGCTTCAATAGTGAGCCGGGTATGGAAGCGACGCCATTGTAGAATTGATATTCGGCGGCTTTGAGCCAAGTTCTGGAAAACTTGAGCATATCGCTGAGTGTTTTGCACCCCCACCAGCACCGGCTATAGTGTTGTCGCCGACCTGAGCGTCGCCAATGCGCACTGGAGAGCCATTGCTAGGTGCGCCGTATGGTTTTGATACGCTATCATTACCAGCAAGGTTCTGGCCAGTGCCTGTTGGTTTCATGTCTAGGGGATCAAAGATGCGTGAATGTGGCGTCTCATTCCAGGTCGACCGGAAGATTCTTGAATGACTATTTCGTGACCAAGGTTGAGTCCCGAAATTCGCCACGGAATGTTTTAACAGGCATTAGACCATTGGCCAGTTTCATCCTGCCCTGAAAAGGGATGAGGATGTTGGTGTTACTCTGCAGCCAGGAGTGGTTTATTTGTAAGTCCGTTTGATGTTGCAAAGCACAACCGGAGGACGATGCATAGACTAGAATAAACTAGCGGATTAGTGAAGCCGCGTATTTACTGAATTGTATCGGAGCGCTGTGAAAACATAGTCGACGTTGGGGTTTAGTTGCTTTATGCGCCACGGCTGCCGTGCATACCATGACTGAGAAACAGATGTACCTTCGGGGCTCAAGATGATTTTCAGTCACCTGATCTAGCGTTCCTAATCATATTGCAAAAAGCTGTTACCATACATAGGAACGCTAGATCAGATGACTGAAAATCGTCTTGGGCCCCGAAGCTAGTGAAGTCAGTATGCAAAGTAGACTGTGCTAATCCCAATTTGGCTTAGTGGGGCGGTCCGTTCCTGCATTGACGCGCCGCCTCACCTCCAACCACCTTCATTATCCTAGAGCAGAATCATCTCAATGTCGCTCCTACGATGCTCTAGATCACTGTCCCTATCGTCAAGCTTCGCTCTACGACTCGCTAGCATATCACATGCGGGGTCAACAACCTGGCTGCGCCGCGCAGATTTTCAGACGCGTGGCAAGCACCATCGCTCGCGTCAAGCGCCCAAACCTTCAGTGCCCCCGCAGCATGAACCCCAGCAGCCATCACATGTTCGAAACCAAGATGTTGGGAATCCAGAAATACTCTTCGGTGCAAGTACTGGAAATTACCAACATGCTGAAGAGGAAGAAGGTTTTCCCCGGGTGAATGTCCGATTCCTGCGGCCTGCAATCTTTATCCTCTCTATGTCGTCTACCATCTACGTGTCTTTAGCGTACCTCGAGGCCAAAAAGGAGCTGAAGCCAAGAACTCTCAAAGATTTTGTGCCGCAATGGCAAGTACAACGACGTACACCGCCGACGCCAACCGAAGTGGTTACCCGGGCATGGGACGAGCTCGACCCCATGTCCAAATTAAGCTGGGGCATCATCGGGAGCAACAGCGCCGTTCATCTCACCAAGTTGATGGTACCGAAGTACTGGAGTATGCTTTGGCACATGCCTGCACGTAATGTCAACTACTCCCTGGTTACGTCCACCTTTGTCCACTCGGGCCCCTTCCATCTGGGTGTCAATATGTGGGCATGCTACAACTTCCTACCAGCAGTTGGCTATTCGAAGCTGTTCCGGGGAGATACTAATCACGTGCTCTCCTTCTACCTTGCCGCTGGACTTTTGTCCGGTTACGCTCAGCATGTGGCAAGCACCGTCTTCGCACGCGGTCGCACCATCCCACCAATGTTCGTCCCGTCTGGAGGTGCTAGTGGAGCACTTTTCGCCATTCTGGGTGTCTTCTGCACCCAATACCCAAATAATGGAATCGGTCTCATGTTCATCCCGTACTACGCGGATGCGCAGTATGTTCTCCCAGCAATAATGTTGTTCGATCTAGTTGGAATGGTTCGGGGTTATTCGTTCGTGAATCTTGGTCATGCAGTAAGTGAAGGAGATCTGTTCATGAAGTTTGAGTTAACACGTCGTAGGCGCATCTAGGAGGAGCTTCATTGGGCGTGGCATACTCCTACTTCGACGGGCACAGCAATCTCTGGCGGCCTCTCGTAGATTTCTGGAAGCGCCGTTTATAGAGTCCAATATTTCACGACGTTCATCTCGCTAAAATACTTCCGGTGTACCCTAGGGGCTGATTAGCATCATCGCGAGTCCTCTGTGGGCATGGGCGCCTACTTTCTCTAATGCGTTAGCTTCGATCGCGGCATGCACGAACCCGTTGCCAACATCGAAATGCATGCATCAAACTCTGAACCCTTGTACAACATGTTGTTTGTAGGTGTTAGTTGAAAACAATAGACAATGGGAATATGTTTGCTCCAGCGGCCACACACCGGTTGTAATGGTTTGTTCGCACAATCTGGTGAAGCGAAATAGCAAACACTGCAAAGATGAATACCATTTAATCTCACTAACTGATCGCGTATCTTATTTCTCAGCACTACAGTCATCATGTCTGATCTGAATGCCATCAACGTTGTCGTAGGCCGTTTCCTAGACATTGGCCCACAACAATTCGCGATTACTTCTCGTGCCTGCCATGCATGCCGGTTCCTACAGAGCCTTCGGCAAAAACTCTGAACTCCGCTTGGTCGAACCCAAAGCGCTCCACACTATCCTAACACATTTGCACGGCAACACCAACCTCTCAAAGTTCAACTCCCCAAAGACAAACGGAGACCTCTTCTACGCTCGTACCTGAGCCCTCGCCTCTCAACTTGAGCTCCCAAACCTTCAAAACGCCCTCGTCGACAAGATGACAGATGTGTACAAGGGAGCTTGTCGTACGCCTACGCCTCGCCCACAGTACCCAGAAGATGGCGCTCTGGAGCTGGCTTTCGATGCATTGGAGGAAGAAGTTAAGCCTGACTGCGAAGCCGAGAAGTTCCTAATTTGGTTCGTCGGACGGCTGGCGCTGGATATCAAACAATTGAAAACCGCTTTGCGGGCCAGTCGAATCTCGAGAAGAGTGGGAAGGGAGATAATCAGGGTCGCGCAGGACTCCGACAAAGATCCTATTCGACGTTGTAATGCTATGTTCCAGGTCTGCACTACCGGTGTACAGGATCGTCAGCTTCCAGTAGTCAAGCGCCCAAACGAGACCTTCGACCGCCTCCAACGGTGGACGTCGAAAAATAACGCCCGCTGCACGCCCTTTACTAGTCCATCAGTAAGCGGTACTGCTTTCGACACGTTCCCAACAAATAGGTCAGATTACACGGTACGACCAGGTCTATACACTCCTAGAGAAGCAGCATTGTCAAAGATTTGGGACACAGAAGATAGCGAATATCATCCTTCATTTCCTCTTCCGCCGCCGCCTCCTCCTCCTCCAACTATTGGATCGAATCGCTCACAGCGCCGTGGATACACGGTTGTCAACTGATTCCACTACATTATACGTAGTCACTACTATAACAGTCACACCACATAGAACAAGTCAGTATCAAAATCATGAATACTCTCAACGCTCCTCAGTGCAAACGTCCCACTCTCCAATAATACATCCCACTTTTCCTTTCAATGATTTTCCGACCCCAACAAATTCTTCACAGTCTCCTTAAAGATTTCATTTTACGCCTCGTCTGCAACCACCCCGTCTCGTACCAACGTTTCATAACATCAATCGAATTTCTTGCCGACCATCCCCATAAGCCTAAACTCATCAACCAATCCGTCTTCCTCTTCTTGACACCTCCCACCCCACTAATGAGGTCGAAAAAATTGCTGTAATATCATGCAAGGAAGAGCATCTCATCAGGTGATTTTCGCGGTATCTTAGATAATCGCAAAGAATGACGCTGTCGGTATGTGAGGACGTGGCGAGGTGCGGTGGTGGAGAGGCCGTGATAGCAGAATATTGTGCGGATTTCCATTAGAGACGTTTGTGCACTGCTTTGGAGAGTTTCAAGTTTATAGTTTCAGCTAGGTATTGTTTAAATTAGGCTCTAGAAGCTGCGAGTTTGGCGATGTTGTGGTTCGTGGATGGCGTGTGTTAGAAGGTCGACCTTCTTGTGATGAATTGGAGTATCTCTGCGCGCTTTCCGAGGCTATCTTGTTCCTTGGAATGTTATTGCCATGAGCCCAAGGCTTCTCCGGCACAAAGTTTGAGGAAATGCTGAAGTTTTGGCGGCGAGCGGGCGGAGCTCGCGAACTTTTCGTTGTTGGTAGCAATGCCTGGGGTCTATGGAGCGATCGCGTCAACTGCTTCTGCAGTGAGGGTATTTTTTTTGTGTGCGTGTGCGTGTGTGCGGCTCAAGAGCCTGCTCATGATCCGTGGGGTCGATGGAAATTGTGAATGTTGAGGACTCAATAGGATGGAGGGGAACAATAAATGCTTCATTTTCGATCTTCGCAAATACTATTTTCTCTCTATGCGAAAATATACGATGAGACGGCCTCAACAGCGCTTTTCCGATGGGGCCGGTTGTATCGTCTTTCCTACTTCTAGCCTCGCAATCATGACTTTCTCGGTTCATCAACGATACATTGGCGCGCCGTAAAACTAAACATTTGCTGGGCCGCGTACTATCAAGCAATTCTCTGATCCGGTGGAGGAAAGTAGCTCTACCGTGATGAGCTGTTCAATATATTCAACCGAGAGGAACAACACCTATGCATTCTTTTCGACAATTAATATTCATTATTACATCAGATGGGGTATCATCTTTCCCTAAACACCTGCCGAGTACACTTCCTCCTTGAAAGCGGATGACGTATTCGTACCCCGAACGGAAAAAAACACGCAAAAAGCACGCAGAAAGCACGCGGAAAAAAGCACGCGGAAAAGCGAAAACCAGCAGAAGAACGCCCAAACGCTATGCTATCTACATGATACCCCAGAGCTGACTTGAAACTTTTAGTAAGGTAAGGTGCAATTCGTAATTTGCTGCCTTGAAAACCATGCAAAATATGGTTGTTGAACGCAAAATAGGAGGAAAACTTCGAAAACTGTTTCCGAAAAGAATGGGGAGGAACGGGATAGAGAAGAGGAAATCAGGGCCGAGAGACGAAACCGAACGATGCAACGAAGCCGAATTCGAAGTAGGTAATCTGGGCACCTAAACGGTGCTCTGACTAGTGGAGTCAGACTCGTCGGAAGGGCTTGGAGCCGACCAAGAAGAGAGCTCAAAAGAGTCGCGGGAACCCTGAGCTCGAAGGTCTTCTAGAACCTGCACACGACGAACGACGTCAACTGAATCTGACCACTCTATGTTACTCATTCAGTTGTCGAGATTGTGTAGTCGGGCATCTACGGCGTCAAGCCGGTGACCGAAGTGAGCATCCTCAAGAGCTTGCAACCGAGATATGATATTGGCGCCTGCTAGGTTCCGGATGATTGCAATGAGCACGGAGTTCAACTCATTGTGCGTGGAAGGGTCGGCCATGCCTTGTTGTATCACTTGTATGGCGTGCCACATTTCGTCCATGGTTGGTGTAGGAGGGGTGGGAGAAGTAGGAGGAGTAGGCGGAGTAGGCGGCGAGACGGCAGCATCGGAATGAGGCGGCGTTTGGGGGGATAGATGGTCTTCATTGATGTGCTGATCCCCATCGGGGATAATTGTGTCAGTATCGGAGTCGACATCTGAATCGGAGTCGAGTAAATCAGGCGAAGTGGCGTTTGGAACCGTGCGGTTGTTATTTTGATTTTCATTGGCATCGCCTAAGGAATCCATCCGTTGCATGACATGGTGGAAGGCAACAATTACAGAGTCGCTGATCATGACGATGGCCATGAATAGCTGAAATGAGACAGCCTTTACAATGGCAGATGAGATACGAGATATGCCATCTCTGTAATAATCAAGCCAATTTGGTAGTATTGAACATGCCGCCACGACGACAATCCAGATGCCGATGAGGAAAAGGTGGTCGAAGTCCCAGCTTGAGGCAGTATCGTGAAGAGGTTGGTTGCTATCCGCGTAGAACCTTAGGGTGCGCATTCGATGTTTATCCATTTTCTGGCGGCGCTCGACATCCTTTCTTTCCCTTCGTTCGAAGTCGTACACGATGTCGCCGAAAGCTGGCGCTGACGAGCTGTTCGGGCTTGTGTCGAGATTATAGAGTTGGTACAACCGAAGAGAGGCTTTTAAGAGCTACTTGGTCTCGTGGTCGCTCACGATGTCTCCAAAGGTAGGCACAGGGGAGGTGTCAGGGTCGGTTTCGATGTTCCAAAGGATAGCATGGCGAGGGGGACGAGGCTCAGAAAGCATGATATAGTCGAAAGTAGGGAGGACGGGGTCGATGAGAGGGGTATGTCTGAATATTGCATTGAGACCGCACCAGATGAGAATGGCACCCAGGAAAGTAGCGCCGGCTGCTATTGCAGGCCCAGCGACTTCGACATTTCCAGGCGGCTGCCCACCAGAGGCACCTAGTCTAGCAGCACGTAATATGCTGCATGTAGACATGGTTTCAGTTATTTTTTTCGTCCCCAGTATCATCATACTCGACCAATAAATGATAGTCGGCCGGATATGGAAGGCGACACTGCAATACATCGTCCACTTAGAAGCGGCCAGGAGTTGCTGTACTTCCCTGCAGACTCAAGATGATGAAGTGTGAATATTCATTGATGGGTGATCGATTCCCTCAATTGCATTCCTACATCGATGAATACTTATACCGCAGTCAGGACAATCACATCAGTCGAGGGAAATTTTACGACTCCAGTTTGGACGTTGTGATTATGCTGCATTTTCGGCACCCCGCCCTCCCCCAAACAGCTCCAGCTTCAGCGGCGCGCCTCACAGTACGTTTCACGAGGGTGCGGAGTTCTATCTACAGCTCTATTCCTCTCTATTCTTCCAGAAAGTATCTTACGACAGACGGAGAGCTAGTATTCGAGGAAAGTTGGATAGATCAAAGTCCCCAACGTTCCATCTCCCGCTCGTGGGAAACCGAAGGGCGTCGCATAATTACAACGCGTTATCATGTTACTAAGACCGTCTTTCTAGGTACGACGCCCAAGGTTGAGGGATTACCTGGGAATACTCAAGATGTGAACGTGGCGGGTCCAGAACATTCTTTCGAGAAGCATATTTTACTTTGGGCAGAGCGCTATCAGAATAGTATCCCACCTCACTAGCTTTCTTCCTACCGACCTCGATATCGGCCCTATTTCAGACCACGCCATGGCTCTACGGGATAACAACATACGACGAGTCCGAGTACGCAGACCCAGTGGATCCGCATCGTGTCACCTTCCGACCCATTTCGATGTTGGCGTCGCCAAGCTGGTTCCCTTATACCGAGCGTTTGGAAAGCATAGTCACGTCTGATTACGATTACGATATGAGCATACTTATACTCTATTTCACGCGCGATGCAGAGGACCTTGAGGCGGCTGTTCTCTCCGCGTGGTGTAGGTTAGTTCCAATACAGCCTGGGCTGCACAAGCTTTATTGGTGCAGAGATGAGCTTGATGGGGGGATGGTACGGCCTTTTGCTGGTTAGTAGAGTTTCAACGCCGGAACTCGGTCCTTAACTTATTGATTCGGTATCAGTATGAAACACTGAAGCCGACTGCAACATCTTCCGATCCATCTTCGCCTCTTCAGACGGCTCTCTAAAAGAGCCATCGTATATAAAGCAAGGCCCTGACGCCACATCATTTCCCGTAAAGGCACCCACTCGACTGGAAAGACAACAGCACTATAGAAATACTGGATTTCATATTTCTCTCTGCGCTCATACCGACCGAAAAGCGCGCGTTTATATATTACCTGTACCGCTTCGCCGAGTACGTCTAACTCCATGACCCACACAGACGAAGAAACCATGGTCAAACCCACCCAGCCCCTTCTTCCCCCGCAATTCCAACCCAGCACTCCCAACTCGCCCGAAAGCCGTCTACTTCTCCTCCGGTGGTACAAAAGCCTCCCCCAACGACATGCCTAGTTCAAAAAAAAAAAAAAAAAAAAAAAAAAAAAAAAAAAAAAAAAAAAGATAAAAAAAAAAAAAAAAAAAAAAAAAAAATTTTTTTTTTTAAATAAAAAAAAAAAAAAAAAAAAAAAATATAAAAAAAAAAAAAAAAAAAAAAAAAAAAATAAAAA
>JASJFT010000092.1:79384-99257 GCA_030770425.1 Darksidea phi
GGAACAACGCCACGCGGGTGACAACACCCCCCCCCAACCAAAAAAAAACTAAAAAAAAAAAAAAAAAAAAAAAAAAAAAAAAAAAAAACCTCGCACGGGTGTACTGCACGCTAGGATGCGCAAATATCCGCTCCAGAACCCAGACGATGCACAAAGTTAGTTACTCCTATGTGGATTCAGGCAATGAGGGGGCAGCCGGGTAGTGATCAAGATATGGAGTTTTAACACTGCGTTGGATGTATTTAGTACGAGTTACAAGCTGTTTAAAGATTGGGGTACGCGAGGAGTAAACTTCATCCGAAGGGGTCTTGGTGCCTAATTATCGTCTTACACCAGAGACCCCGTGCCATTGCCACGTAGTTTGTACACCTGAGTGACTGCCTCGGTTATGGAAGCGACACCGTGAATAGCTCCGCGGATCTGGTATCGAGCTTAAACGCAAGACTAACGGCTACTCTGCTAACAATGAGCTTGTAATTGTCAGTATAAACGCTTCTCTAAAGACTATATTATCAGAGATGACATAGTATTTCTTATAACTAGCACGCACTTATCACAAGTCTACTCCACCGCGAGTACGCCGGCTCGAACTAGCGGCCACTAATTCATACCGTCGATTGAGAGGCTCTGAAGCTTCGCTAACGCCTGGATCTCTATATCTTCCTCCAATTGATCCTCAGGCTCATACCCATCCTCGTCGTCGTCGGACCAGGCAGTAGCAGCCATTTCCTTGGGCTTGCACCCCCCTGTCAAGAGGTCAACAGCCTTAGGCCCAGAAACTTGCATCCCCTTTTGCATACACTCAACCTCCGTAAGCACCATCCTCGCGATTCTATCAAGCATCTCCTCGCAGTCCGGACAGTACCACTTGCTTACTTTCTCGATGCCCAAGTCCTTGACACAATCCTGGTGAAAGACATGGTAATGACAGTGGCGGAAGTTGCACTCGACCAGGTTCGTATCATTCGCGTGCTGCACCTCACAATAGCAGATCTTTGGGTTTCCTCCGCAGCCCTGCTTGAATTCATCATATATCTGGCGAAGCTCATTGCGGGACACGGGCTCCTCTGAGTCGTTGTTTCGGAAAGCCAAGTGGCGATATACTTCAGTTTGATGCATCAGCCGTCCCTTTGCCTTACCGGCAAAGTACTCGCCGACCTCGTAGCACAGGCTTGTTGGCATATTTTTCGAGAACGCCTCTACACCGCGTTCAACCTTCAGACTCTCTTGCATGAGCCAACAGAGCATATCGTCATCAACAAGCATAAGCTTGCCCTTCGTGCGCGGATGAGCTTCATAGTAGGCAAAAAGCTTCTGCGCACGAGGGCCATTGAAAGGGCCTTCGTAGTATGCGTCTTTATCGGGATACACTACGAAGCACTGCTCATTGCGAGGATCCGAATGGCTGCAGTAGGGCTCATGGATAGGACAATTGATGGTATTGGATATCTCGAAAGCGCAGGTAGCAGTGTGCGCGCAGGAGTCGGTGAATATGATGTCCGGGCATGACAGACCATCCACTATAAGATGGCGAGTGTACTTTTTCCAGTCGGCGTGGCGGCACGTGTTTGTGACTTCCATGGCTTTCCGTGGTGCCGGAGGATATGGGACTCCACGAGCGGTAGCTGAAGTTGAGGATGATACGACAGGCGCGGCTACGGCGGATGTTACCTCTGATTGCTTTGCATTCTTCCTCGCAGGTATCTTCACTCTGTCTGCTTTGCCAAATACGAATTGCATCGATTTACCGATCGGAATCGGCGCCGAGGGTTGATGTTGAGCGACTTCAGCTGAGGCGACCTCGCGACTAGCCTTCCCTTTCCTGCCCATATCCATGTTAGTCATGATCTTTGTAGGAAGAACAGTTGCGCCAATGGTATGTCTCTCAAACTCTTTATGGGACTCGGAGTCCTTGGAAGCTTCCACATCGTTAGCATCTGTCACAGCTGATTCAGTCGTGTCATGGTCCTCAGCAACTGTAGCCTCGCTACTAGTTCCACTCTGATGATCGGCAGTCCCCCTAGCTTTTAGTTCAGCTTCGCCTTGTTTCTTCTTCTTCGCCTTCTTCTGTACGACGACCGGGTGTCCAACTTTGGCTTGCTCCCGGGGTTTCAGTGAGACTATTGTGATACCCGACAAGGTGGGCTTCGGCGTAGTCCTAGTGACCTGATACTCCGGTTCAATTTTGAAAGATGGAAGAGATTCTACCGTGGGCTCTGTAAGCGTCTCAAAAGTATATTGCGCCGAGCCAGAAGAACTCGCCGTGGTTGATGACTTCTCCAACGTATCCACATATGCCTGGATAGGCTGTCCCCTAGGTCTTACAACTGATGAGTAGGTTTTACGTAGCGCAGGGGTTGCATCACGCTTTGAGGGCGGTCCTGGGGATGAGCGATGCGGGGAACGTTTGCGGATATTCGCTGATCTGATTGAGATTGGAAGATGGTGCGGCGATAAGTCTTTAACTTCGGGCCCGGCGTTCGGAACTATCCTCAATTGACGCGGCTGCTTTCGTTTGGAGACTCCTTGTGGTTCGGTAGGGGTGCGGGTAGGGCTCCGACGGATAGAAACGAACTCTTCGGGTTTTCCGCCGCTACCGATCCTCTTATGACCATAAAGAAGATGCCTGAGGTCGGGGCCATCAGATGGCAGAGAAGAGAGGTCTGCTTCTTGCCTCCAGTCCACCGCGCTCCCGTCATTGTCCTCGTCATCTTCCTCCTCGCACCCTTCTTCGATAGCATGTATGTTCCCAGAAGACATAGGCCGTACCGTAGGTGACTCGGAGAACTTCAGCCCGGTTCTCCAATCCTTCACTGCGTATCGCTCCTCGACGATATCGAAGCTGGCCCGATTCGTATATCGCAAGTAGGATGCTCTTCGCATTCTCACCTCCATCTCGTCCTTCTTCAAAAGCAGCAGATCTTCTACTACACGCTCTTTGAATTCAGTGACCAACTCCTTAAAGTATTTGAGATCTTTGCCCATTAGGCCTCGATTCTTGGTGTTGCGCTTGAGCAGTTGGGCAATGCGGAGGGTGTCGAGAATGCGGTCCATCTCGCCTTCGAAGTCAACGTCTGCGTCGGAAATACGGGCAAATTCCTTCATAACGCACCGCTTCGAACCGTTGTTGTAGACCTGAGCGTTATACCGCAGATGCTTTTCGATCTCGTCAATCTCTTCGGGGTTACGGGGGCCTTCAGCGTCGCCGTTGGTACTTGGGGGGTGCAGCACCGACTCGATGTACTTGATCTCATCCAAAGTGATGACGCGAGGCCTACCAGCCGCTCTTAGCAGGCGCTTCTGCTCCTTCTTGTCTTTCTTCTTCGCATGCGCATCTCCAGATGTAGATGACCGGTCATCATCGTCCAACGACTCGGTCTCTCTTCGTCTGGCACGGCCTCTTTCAGGCTCGTCCGAAGGCATAATCGGCCACTCTTCGCCGCAGCTCTCATAAATACTGCGGAGTCGTTCAGCCATGTCCTGGTGGCGCTTGTGATGTGCCTCGTCGGCCCCGTTGCACATGGCGCACATGTGGGCGCGATTGCGCATGAACATAGCCTGGTGGAAACGATGACATGGCTCGGCATGTAGCCCAAAGCATGAGGACCTGGCGCCGGGGTGGGACAGGGGACGTTCGCAAAACCCGCAATGATGCTCTGTAGAGGGGACGCGGTCAGTGACGGGTGTGGAAGGCACGATGGAGCGAACGACGACGCAACGGCTGCACCCAAGGCACCACCGGAGTTTACTTACTGAGGGCGGGGGAATCCTCCCATCTGTAAAGAAGGTCATTTCCCATAGCGAGCGAAGTGAGTAGCTTGGATGCGGGCGATGATGTTAGCGAGAAAGCATGTGCGAAGGTTGAGTCGGAAGGGTAGGGACGGGGCTCTGCTTCGGCACCGAAATCTAAAAAGCGGGTAGATGCAGTTTCTGGGTCAAGACATGCGGTGAAAGACAGGCCCATGGCCGCCTGCTGGCTGGCAACTCCGGACGCGGGTGACCACAGATTGATTTTTGTATTCTTATTTTCGTTCTATTACAGAGAGCGAGAGTGGAGTGTGCGAAACACCGGGAAACGACTGCGGATACAGGGAAAAGGAATTTTGCGTTGGCAAAAGGAGCGTGGTGCGCCCATCTCAATTGAGAAGGGACGGCGCGGCAAAGCGGGAAGCCGCAGCCCAGCAGCCGGGCTATACACACGGCCAGCAAAACATAGACAATCAGACGTCTTCAACAACGCGAGCCGTCGCCCACGCATAGGGGTAGTTGCGCTGGTACCAATTCACGCTGCGGTGTCACGCGTTAGCCTGAGACACCCGCTCCCAATCGCTGGATCCACTCACAAGCTCTTGCGCCCCGCGATGCGAGGATGGGTAGCCCACGAGCCGCCGAGAACGATGTTGTGCTTTCCATCGAAGAAGTCCGCTGCTGGCGTTAGCGCAGCTGTGCTTGCCCCAGAGAGGATGCATACCTGTATAGCCCGGATACAGCGACATCGCTTCAAAGCCGGCATGCTTCTCCAGAATAGTACTGGTCCATTCCCACACACCACCCAGGTCCGACTGTCCGCAGAGCTTTCCGCCCTTCTCGGCAACAGACACCGGGTGCCAGTGCTTGAAGGCCACGTTCGCTCCCCCCAAATCAATGAAGAGATCACGCGGCCGAGGACCAGATACTGCGCTGGAGTCGCCGTTCGACAAAGGGTGGGATGGTGGCGTCTCATCCACGCCGTTGTTTATGAGATGCCTGACCAGTTAGCCTACACGTCTAGAGAGTCCACGCGATGAGATGACCGACCCGTTGACGGCCGGGATCGTATGCCCGAGAGCCTTGTCACATTCCTGAATCTTGATATGCTCCACATAGTTGTAGATGCTGCGAGCTTCCTCCATTGTTGGCACCCTTCCACCCATCCACTGGGCACAGCTAGCCAGCTCGTCGTAAGACGCCATGACCGGCCAGTTCAACGCGAGACGGAGAGGAATAGCACCATAGACGGTTCGAACGTATTTCTCTTCAGCGAGTGCGTGAGCCCCAACGGACAATCCATTGGCATGGCCATTGGTAAGGCTGTCCCGTTTTCCGACGGCCACCTTGCTCTGTTCAGACGAGGATGGCTCGCACCAAGAAGCAGGTATAGCCGTTTTTCCTGTTTTTGCCAGGAACTCCGCGTACTCACTGTTGGTGATTGGGCGTGCCCTTGCGCGGAAAGATTTCACATGCAATAGGCGGCGCGGCTTCTCGTTGTCCCAGCCAAAGTACCTCTCGGCACCTGTCTCTTCGTCCATACCGGTGTAGATATCTGACTCCGGGATCGTGAACCACTGGTTGTCTACGGCGAGGCGCTCCGAAAGATGAGAGAGCGCTTCAAAATCGGGGGCTGTAGCACCTGGGGGTGGCAAAATCTTGTCGCTCTGAAGCAACATGTACAGAAGAGTCTCCAAATGCATCGCTTCGTGTTCAAAACCAAGCCATAAGGCTTGAGAAACACGACGGTTACTTTCCGCAGCACCAGAGGCATACTGAGCATTTGTCCTTTCTCGAACGGCTTTTTGAAAAGACAGGATGTCTTGAAGTGGTGGCCAAGTGTCTGGGATCTCGCTGTGATCATGGCAGATTTCAGGGTCATCCACGTCGGGATCAATCCCGCGTTCGAAGATCTGCTGGAAATATGCAGGCTCCGTAGGCGATTCGGCAGTGGCACGTGTGAGATGAATGTCGAGAAACGTCGGTATATGACCAAGATAGAACAGACAGACATTACGCAGCTTGATAGGCTTCGAAAGAAGCTGGTCTTCAGGAATCATCTTGAGAGTGACGGTATCCCAAGCCGCCCACAGCTGTTGCCAGTCTAGGAGCGATGGTACAGGGCTGGCTGCGTAGATCTCAGGCTTCGGCGAGAATGCGAACGTGGGCTTGGAAACTAAGTGGAGAGCTTGAGAATAATCAGTCATTGCAATCTCAACCAATTCGCCATAAGTGGGTAGAATATACCGTAATTGCCCTGTGAGTTGCTGAACACCGAATTCCCAACGAGGCCGGCTTCCGCCCACAGGTGCTCAATTTCCTCTGCAGAGTATTTGTAGCTTTCTTCTATGCGGATCCGCTCGCCCTTCGCGATCTGCACCCCATCGATCTCGATATCGCTCAGGGGTGAGACGAACGCTTGATGGCCGCCAGCTGCTTCGTTGTATTGACCGATGGCATCCCATTTTTCCAGGTCGAATACGGTTTTACCCATGATGCGGTTGGCATGCTTAAGGCCGTTGAGTATAAACTCCCGTGTTACGCCCTTCTTGTCGTTGTATGCATGGAACACCCGTTTGGCATCCCTGCATGAATCGATACCAATCAACATGGTATCACCAGAGCGAATGGCATCGCAGAACCTCGCCAAGAAAGGAGCAAGTTCATTTTTTGGGAAGTTCCCCAGACTGGAGCCCAACCAGAGAATGGTCTTCGGTCGATCCTTGACTTGAGGTGATTTCAGCCATTCCAGGGCATGGTGATAAGTGCCATGAAGTCCGTAGCACTTTACATGTTTGTATCCTTCTATATTGCAGTTAGCGCCGGCATTAGGTATTCGAGGGAAGGCAATGCTAAAGGGCGCCTTGCGGGGCACAGGAAGGAAAGAAGAGTAGTCAAAAGAAGCCTATTGAGAGCAAGCACAAGGCAGGGCAAAGGTAGGGGGTTGTAGCTGGGGTTTCCAACAACGGGATCGACACAGCAGACGCTCACCAGTAGGGATTTCGGCAAAGGTCCTCTGCAGCTCCGGCAGAGACAGATCGACAGCGTAGTATTCGACCTCTTTGCCAAGGCGCTCGATGGCTTGCAGAAGGATTTTGACTTTTCGCAAGTTGCTGCAACAATCATCAGTGCCGGCGAGGCGCGGCGTGTTCGGTCAAGATCCGGGCGGGCCCTACCCGCTCCCAAGTTCAACGAGGACAGATCCCGGCCGTATCTTCGCCGCGATGCGATCGGCGTACATTTCCAACACTTCGATCTCAGCGTTGGTGAGGTAGTATTCCTCCAAATACGTGATCTTTTCGAAGAGTCGCAGTCCCGCTTCATCGTAAAGGAGGAGGGTTGGCAATGTCTTTTCTTTGCCCTGCTGCGGCCTCAAGCCGGCCTTGATGTCTCGCAGGATATCGAAATCGGTCTCGCCGACTCTGATGTCGATGATCTTGGCGGCTCCGCTGGCAGCCATCCTGAACAGTATAGAATGAAGCTTGTGAAACGATGTGGTCGCAACCACTGAACAAGACTGGCCAGGCTGCTCTGGAGATAGTCTTTATATATAGTGCGGATAGAGCGGTAGCGGCCGCTGCTGTTTCGGGAGAAAATTGTAACGGAAGCGTAAGCTTGATGACGGAGAGTACTGCGGGCTGCCGTCAGTGACCCGGAACGGATCCACAGGCGTAGGGGAGTAAACAGGGCCAATCCAAGGGGCAAATCGAGATGCCTAGCGTTCACACGGTTGGGAACGGTACGACGGAAGTGCTTACTGGTCGCGCTCTCGCTCGGTCGATTTGACATCAATCAACCCCACGCCGCGCGCATCGTCGGGCCCACTGGGAGGCGGATGGCCGAGAGTGGCATAGCGGACGCGTGACGGTGGACTCATGGCCAAAACGCTGACGTCGAACGAAGCTGAGGCAGCGGGCCTAGAGAAGCCGCTTCGGCGCAGTAGATTGTTCGTAGCGGCGCGAGTAACAGAGCGCGACATGTCGTTGGGAGCTCTGACGGCGTTTGCGTCTGTTTGCGGCAAGTGCCTCGAGGAAAGCTAGCGGGGTTTCGGCCGCCTACAGACGCGGTGGCGTCACTCGTCACATACGAGATGGCTTGACAAATGGGATACCGGTCTGCAGCGGAGTTGCAGCAACATGGCTTCACTCCGCTACTGCGCAGAGATCCGAGGGTAATTAGTAGTGAGTGGGACGCGGGGTAGGCGTTGGAGGCAGCGCCAGGGGTACGGTTCGCGTCAGCAAGGGGGCGGAATGGAGCACAGCGATCGCGATGAGTGATGGATACACCATCACTCCGGTGCATGTGAAAGGAGATCTCTCACGAGTAAGCAACTTCACTCGCGGGAGATGCGCTTAATAAGCATCATTTCCCAAAAGGGCTAGCCCGCTGAGGAATCATCTGAGAAGGGCCACCACTATTCCGCCTCATGAGGATGACACTGTCGGATCGCCCGCAAGCTCGCCAGCAGGACAGCCGCCTACTCGCACGTGTCGATTTCTTATCCAACTACTGTGTCGGAAGCAATGGCGCCCCCCCTCTGTTGTGCACCGCCAGCTGTTGCTCTGATTTCTAGACTGAGAATATCTACTGACTACGTTTAGAATGGATGCTTCCGTATCCCCTGATTTCCAAAGCCGCTCCTCCTTGGCCTTGGGAGTCGGGCCGTCGGACATGTGGTAACAGAGGAATCGCCAGAGTCGCTCACTACACGACAGCAGTGTTCGAAGCTCGCTCCCCTCCGTCGAACCCACGAAATATGCCCTGATCGAAAGCGACGACCTTACATGCATCTAGCACAATTGGTGTCTTCCAGCAATGGACGATGGATAATGCTCCGCTTTCTCTTTGTTCAGCCGCGTCCCTTGTCCGGATTCTCCCTCCCCTTCAACCACGTAGTCGGGCCTGGTACATGCGTAGATGGCGGCCCAATGATATAACGGCGAGGTACGCCTTCGGGCTCATTGTTTCTGCTTCTGTCCATGTGGCGTTCTAACCACGTGGAAAATATAAAGAAAATGTACTCAAAGGAGCGTCGAACCCAACCTCCGGATCACACCGCGCTTGGCTCGAGCTCGCCGGGGTGATGTCTACTTCAAAGGAATAGCCCGGGTGAGTGGATACTAAATTGCAGGCATTGGGTGTTTGGTTTCTTCGAATCTTCAAGCCCATAGCGAGCAATGACAGTCCGTTCGCGTCTACGGCTTCCTAAAATGGAATTCAGGATACCAACAGTAAATCTTTACCCTCGTAGACCGTCTGGTTACTTTGACGCTTTCGTCCAGAACACACATGCTATGCATGACGGTAACACATGGATTGCAACACTGAATAACTTGCGCCACCAGAAAGGATATCTAGAAGACCTACTCTCCAAGACAGCTATCACGCTCAACGCCCTTCGCGAGAGGCAAACACGAAACGAGCGCGCCCTGAGCATGAATCCCGCCCCGCGGTCAAAACGAAAAAAGATACTGCAAAACAGGTGGAGAACAAGCAAGACGATCCAAACGTGCGAACGAGAAGAGAGCGTCATATTGGATTGCTTGCGGGTTTGCACGAGTAATATCAACACGCTGGAAGCTATTATCAACCCCACGGGTATGTCTTCAGCAGCAGTGGAATGCGCTCCGAGTAAACGGGACGCCGAATCGAAACCAACCAGCTTCGATTGGTGTGGTTGGACAGATGATGCAGCCATATCACCCTTCCAAAAGCATCGCATACGATCTCCGTCCATGGATGAGATTCCGCCAGGGACTGCGCTAGGTAACGGCTATACGCCGCCCGCCACGATGAAGCGTCCTCCTCCACTACCTCCCCGCTTCTACCCCGGCCCGACTATACCACTACCTCCAGCGCCTCCTAACACAGCGCTCTCGCAGTTCCCACGCTCCACTTTCAGTCCCGAAGCTGCAGTGTTCGAGCCGAGCGTCACGCACTGTCCGTCGGGTGACGAAGAATTGACCGTCGAACTCGACAAGCTGAGCATCTCGGGTTTGCTGGCGCCCAAGCGCACGCAGCTCATCCAGAGACGCCGGTTTTCAGATGCAGCCGGCGGGCACCCCTTCCGCCCACTGTCGAGTAGCGCGGGCTCTGCCGGGGGACAACTTTCCTCGCGCCAAAGCAGGGCTGCGACGAGCCCGCCGCAACAACATGAAGAGCAAGAGGCGGTATTTGGGACAATGATGAGGAGGACGAATTCGGTCTGACTGCCCGCAGGTGGCGCTCTACCCTCGTGTAGCTAGAATATGAGCCCTGGAAACGATAACATGGGCAAAAGGCGCAAATGACGCCTTACAGGGGACGAGTGACGGAAACATTAAACGCACTGCATCAAGCAATATATCGCGGTGTAGCGTCCACAATGCCAACTTTGAAGCATGCAGTTTGTGTCGTGCCTACGTCATTTGTCATGGCTGGTGGGGGGTGCGCCCGTCGGCTGTTGCACACGCCCCACTCGCTGTCGGCTTAAGCGGTTACGTCGCTTGAGCACACCCAGCCGTCGCGAGAAGCTTCCAACTGCCAGCGACTTCGACCCACCACAACTCAATTCAACATCGCTCGCCGGAGTTCAACACTCCATGGCCCTTTGCGCGTCTTCTGCCGCATTTTTTGCATATACATTGATCGCCCGTTGCCCGCACCACGCCCGCCAGCCATCGCCTCCGCCTCCGCAGCTTCATCTACCCCAGCAGCGCGAACTGCAGAGTGCTGCATAGCGTCTCAGCGTGCGTCCTAACTTCGGCTCCAAACCTGCCACCTCCCCTCGCAAACCGCGCAACCTCCTCCAGCGCCGTACCGTCGGCCTCGTACATCATGGCAGACGCCAATGGCTCACTGGACGCCGAGGGTAGCCGGCTGCGAGAACGCCCCTCGGCCAAACCACTGCATCTCCACAACTCTGACGATGCCAGGCAGAAAGTGCTGCAGCTAAACGAGGAAGAGGACAAGGGACATGGTGAGAAGCGCACATATGGCCGGACGCCGGACGGCACAGGTACGTATCTCGACCCCACACCGCGCAGACAAAGAGTCGGATCGACGCAAAACCATGGGGTAGCAATTCAATGCCCAACAGTGCTGACGGCATGCCAATTGCAGTCTTCATCGTCCCACAGACGCATGACATGGTCTCGCAGCTGCTCTCGCCCTCGCAACCGAAGAATCTGTCCGACCTTGCCGTCCTAGCCGTCCTCGCCGGCCTGATACTCACCCTCTATGCTCTGCCCACACGCGCCCGCAGACCCGTCTTCGCCGCCATCTTCCTCTTCTGGCGCGCTGGCTATAACGTGGGCATTGGCTGGCTGCTCCACCACCAGTCCAACCACAACCGCCTCGTGCTCTGGGCGAAGAACGCCCACATCTTCGACCACCCAGACACTGGCAAGAACCCGTATCCGCTGCTGTATAAGCTGCTCAAGCGCGAGATGGAGACCAAGATCCCCAAGGACTACAGGTTCGAAGAGGCTCCCGTCGAGTACAATACGTGGCTGCTCTTCCGACGCGTTGTAGACCTGATCTTGATGTGTGACTTCGTCTCCTACTGCCTGTTCGCTATCGCCTGCTTTAATCGTCCAGCTGAGAGCTGGGGCCTGTGGGCCTTGCGCTGGACCGGAGGTATCGTTCTCTTCCTTTTCAATCTATGGGTCAAGTTAGACGCGCATAGAGTCGTCAAGGACTTTGCATGGTATTGGGGAGACTTCTTCTACCTCATTGACCAGCACCTTACCTTCGACGGAGTCTTTGAGATGGCTCCGCATCCAATGTACTCTGTTGGATACGCCGGCTACTATGGTATTTCTATGATGACTGCAAGCTACGCTGTCTTGTTCATCTCCGTAATCGCCCACGCCGCCCAGTTTGCCTTCTTGACCTACGTGGAAAACCCCCATATCGAAAAGACGTATAATTCGCCACCTCCCAGAAAGCGCCTAAATTCGCATGCCGTCCACCACGAAGACCGCCCAGCCTCCGGTCATTCCGAAGTTGCCTTCGACGGCGTGCCTACGCTTGATGCTAGCGGGCACCCCTCGCAAATCCACAACATTGTTGGCCTGCGGAATACCGATCTTCATCGCTCAATCGACGTAACGGTTCTCGCATTCGCGTTCTACATGTTTTGCTTTGCAACCATGACCCCAAACACGTGGCCCATCCGCGCCTTCTTTCTCATCAATGCCTTCGTCTGGCGTCTTTGGTACGCGCTGGGCCTCGGTTATATTCTCGACCGACAGTCCAAAAAGAAGAACTGGACCCGCCACTTCATCAAGTTCGGCGATAGCAAAGAAGAGGCCTGGCGTCAGTGGAAGTATCTTTACCACTTGAGCATGACAATGTGTCATATTAGCTTCGTGGCAGCGGCGTGGAAGATGTACACCATCCCGCCCGACTGGTCATATGGGCTGAGTCTGCTGCGCCATGTCGTGGGCGTAGGTTTGATTGCCTTGCAACTATGGACCGTCTCCAGTATTTACGAGTCTCTTGGAGAATTCGGATGGTTCTGTGGCGACTTCTTCTTCGACCCACCATCCAGGAACCTCACGTACTCCGGCATCTACCGCTTCCTTAACAACCCAGAGCGTGTCCTCGGACTTGCCGGGGTGTGGGGTGTTGCGCTCATAGCATGGAGTGTACCGATCTTTTATCTTGCAGGCACTGCGCACATACTCAATCTGGCCTTTCTTCAGTTCGTAGAGCGGCCCCATATGCAGAAGCTCTACGGGGAGAGGCTGCGCACGACATCGGGCGTCAGCAAAACCCTTAGACAGGCGCTGCCCAGCCCTGTGAGGAATTGGCAGTCAGCAGCAGATGGCTATCTTAATCACACAGTCGAGTTCATTGAAGACCTTATCGAGGCTGCAAGACCGAAGCTCGCCGCGGGTGTCGACGTATTCTTCAAGGATACCACGGCCCTGTTCAAGTCCTACCCAGCGCGCATTTCAATCACTCGCTTGGCACCAGATCTCGCCGGAGTGGATCCATCAGAGTATAAGCTCGAGATTGAAGGCACACGCCTATCGTCAGCGGCGGAGCAGAGTGGCGGTCGGGAGGGTGAGTTGGCGCGAGCACCAGCAGCTCGAACCAGCGAGTATGAGACAATGGTGTTAGAGTATGGAGCTCCTATTAGAGTCCGCTGGCAAGCACCGCTCAATCACAGCAAAAGAGACTGGATTGGTCTCTACATGGTTGCCGACAACGCTTCGCGCCAAGCCACGCGTATCGGATCCAACGGACGCTGGATATCGACCAACAAGAATGTCTTTGATTCGAGCCGTGCGGAGGAGGGCATTCTCGTATCCGACCAGCTGCTCCCTGCTGGTGCACGAGGAGGTGGAGATGGCGACTGTTATTGGGGCGAAGTAGAGTTCCGGGGCGACAAGCTATGGTGGACGACAGGCGTCTTCGAGTTCCGTTATCACCACGACGGCAAGCACAGCGTTTTGGCTATCTCTCAAGCCTTTGAAATTAAGATCCCAAGGTTTGATGAAGAGGACATCGAGCTCGACGCAAATGGCACGATTCATCGGCCTATCGAACAAGCTCTATTACCACTCATTCAGAACTGCTTCGATAGAAATCCTGAGATTGCACCATCTACGGCTGAGGAACCATTCGGAAGTTTGGTCGAGCGAGATGGCAAGTATGCGCGACGAGTGGTGTTTGCAGTGCATCAAATGTAAGGTTCCCGGCGCTTATATTACTCTTCGTTGCTAATATATAACAGGTTCGGTATCGAATTCGCGCCTGAGGTTGTCCAAGCAGACGGCAATGTGCGAAACCTAGCCTGGCGCATCTGTAATGCTAAGAAGGTTTTGGTGAGCATATCATCATAACAGAAACGTAATACGCTGTTGATCACTCCCTGCAGGCTCCCTATAGCATGTCACGCAGCCATGGCCGGAACACCCCCACATTGCACTAATCTCAAAAGCTAGCTCCACGCTCCTTGCCTCGTGGAGCTGATATCCCGACTCTTTCTTTGCACCATCCTGCTTCCTGTTCGTCTTCTTGTCTTCTTTCTTTCATTCCCTGAACGGTTCTAGTCAGCTTCCGCTACGGTGCGCCAGATCCCAGATGCCATAGGAAGCCATGTGCAGCCACGTCTTTGTCGTTTTGTACAATCAATTCGCTTACGCGGTGGATAGCATGTGGCGCGCGGAGAACACGGGAACGGCTTTTTGAGCTCCCTTGTCATCTTTTTTTAGCACCTTTCACTTGGTCTGGAATCTCGATTTCTTTTTTTTGGAAAATGGAGGCTTCTGTTGGGGGATGCATCCCAGTGTTGGTTGACATGGGCTAACGGAAGAAGGCGGGTGGCCAAATTGCTTCAAGTAGTTCCATGTATATATCCGAAAAGTAACTAGCATGAGAGCCGCGGCTTCTCCCTGTGAATAAAACGGCGCGTTTCGGCTGCTGTTTCCAAGGTCATCTACTAAAGTACAGAGTGAGCCTCGCGGAATGTATAAGTCTTGGACGTTTAGTTGTTCGTGCTCCAACCGGGCATAGATAGCATACCTAGAATGCTTATTCCACACGGAAATGCCTAGGCTAGCTACTGGAATAGTATATGGTTAGTAGGGAGGGGTTTGGGATGTAATGTCGGGTTGCTTGTACATGTACATGTGCGAATGTCAGTGGGCCTTTGGGAAGGGGCACTGCTTATGAGAATTGGCTAGAACTAGGCTGGTGCTTGACGCCAATAGTAGCGAAGATATACGGTTTGACAAGCAGCACCACCTCTAGAATGAAGGTGGCTTTGCTTCCTTCAACAGTAGGTGCCAGACGATAGCGAGACTCTTATCTTATCGGACGTGTCGCTCCTTTTTCGGCCTAGTGGCCCTGCATTACCTCGGTCTGGCCAGCACCTGCCGACCGACGCATCTTCTGGAAAGCGCGATCGCCCCCTCACGAGCTGGATATATTTTCCCTTTTCTCTCCATATTTCATTAACTTTCGCTTCTTGGAGTTACGATTCCGCCCTTTTGTACTTGTAATAGATAGAGAGTCCGACACCGCCGCCACCACACTTCCTCCCCCTGCTCCGCTCGCGAATCGTGGATCCGCTGACGTTTGCGTGCTCTCCTCTTCGCGGCCCACACGACAGGACACAACACGACACAAAACCTACCCATTAAAGATTTGATATACGTCAGAGCAATTATCGCACAGGATGGGCAAATCGTCATCTAAAACAAGCACCAAAGTGCTCCCACTCATCCCCATCGGTCCCCCTCTCGCCGTCCTCCCATCCACAACACTCAAGATACCCATAAACAACCGTTCCGACATCGCCGCCATCCTCGCAAAGATCTACAGCATCTCACCCACCGCAAAACCCGACGCCGCCATCACGGTCGCATGCGTGCCACTCAATTCACCTACAGTGTCGCCGCATGATGGGCGGTTGCTGATCGAGGATGGCTCGCTAGGAAATGACAGAGTGGAGTATGAGAGTGATCCGGTGAATGCAACGAGGAAGGATGTCTTTGGGTATGCGTGTGTTGCGAAGGTCAGCGGGGTGCAAGGGAGGAGACAGGGCGAGCTGAGCCTTGTGGTGGAAGGGTTGGAGAGGGTGAGGGTTGTGGGAGTGGTGCAGGATAGGCCGTATTTTGAGGGCGAGTTGGAGAGTGTGGAGGAGTTTGGTAAGTTACACTCGTTCTGGGGTAACATGAGATGAATGCTAATTATCGTAGTGGATGTGTCCAACCCTGATCTTCTAGAGCAATTCAATCTGCTCAAGCAGCTTTCGCGCGAACTCCTCGCCCTTGTACGCTTGTCCTCCATATTACCACGCACACCCACCGTTGCGCTCTCTCCGATTGTCGCACGCAGACTTGAATTATATATAGCGAGGAAGGATGTCGAAGAGGCTGGATCGTTGGCGGACTTCATGGCGAACGTGGTGGACTGCACACATGAGGAGAAGCTGCGCGTACTAGCGGCTGTAGACACCAAAGATCGCGTGGACAGAGTCATAGAGATCCTCCAAAGACAGATTAGCAGCATACAGGGCAGCACGCGAATAACGGTCGCAACCACCACGATTCCGGTTCCGGTTCCGACGGGCAGCTTCGACATCGATCAGCTACGGCGGCTGCAACAAGAGGCGCTGCGAAGAAATGGCAAGATGGGAGGCCCCAACATGCCTGGCTTTTCCGGCGGCTTCCCAGGCGGCGGAGTGAATGTTGGTGAAGAGGATACGAATGAGCTCGACGAGCTCAAGAAGAGGTTACAGGACGCGAAGTTATCACGGGAAGCAGACAAAGTGGCACAACGAGAGCTCCAAAGACTGCAAAAGATGAACCCAGCGCAGGCCGAATACCAAGTCTGCAGAAATTATCTTGAGAATCTGGCTGAGATTCCTTGGAACAAGATGACGGTTGATCAGCTAGACGCGAAGACGCTGATCAAGGCGAAGAAGCAGCTCGATGACGATCACTACGGTCTAGACAAGATAAAGAAGAGACTCTTGGAATACTTGGCCGTCTTGAAACTCAAGGAGCAGGCGAACCGGAGTATTGACGATCAGATCAAGGCGTTGTCTGAAGTTTCGCCTCCGAAAGAGGAGAGTGAAGATAAAGATCTCCCTGAACAGCCTGCGCGAGAACCTACTGAAGAAGAGCTGAAGCTACTTGAGAAGAAGCGTATGGTCGACAAATCGCCCATCATGCTGCTCGTTGGACCCCCAGGTACCGGAAAGACCTCACTTGCAAAATCCATCGCGACAGCGCTCGGTCGAAAGTTCCACCGTATTTCCCTCGGAGGCGTGCGCGATGAGGCTGAGATCCGCGGTCATCGTCGGACGTATGTCGCGGCTATGCCTGGTCTCATTGTCAACGGTCTAAAGAAGGTCGGCGTGGCGAATCCAGTCTTCCTCCTGGACGAGATCGACAAGCTGGGAATGTCCAACTACAACGGCGACCCAAGCGCAGCCATGCTTGAGGTCCTGGATCCCGAGCAGAATCATACGTTTACCGATCACTACGTCAACATCCCCATCGATCTCTCAAAGGTACTTTTCATTGCGACAGCAAATTCTCTAGACACCATTCCGCCTCCACTCCTAGATCGCATGGAAACCATTCAACTTTCTGGCTACACAACCCTCGAAAAGCGCCACATAGCCTTTCGCCATCTCATCCCCAAGCAAATCACAACAAACGGCCTTGCCCACGACAACCTCAACATTCCCACAGATGTTCTGGACAAAATAATTACATCCTATACGCGCGAATCCGGCGTCCGCAATCTTGAGCGTGAAATTGGCTCCGTATGTCGCTCCAAAGCCGTCGAATATGCTACAGCAAAGGACCTCGATACCCTCGCAGCATATAACCCGGTCGTCACAACTCAAGACCTTGACGCCATTCTCGGGATCGAGAAGTTCACCGAGGAGCTTACAGAACAACATTCACGACCTGGTGTTGTCACAGGACTCGTCGCATATTCAACGGGTGGCCAAGGCTCTATTCTCTTTATCGAGATCGCGGATATGCCGGGGAATGGGAGAGTGCAGCTTACGGGTAAACTAGGGGATGTGCTAAAAGAGAGTGTGGAGGTGGCACTGTCTTGGGTCAAAGCGCACGCGTTCGATCTGGGTCTGGCTGCATCAGAGGATGAAGATATCATGAAGAATCGCAGTATCCACGTCCACTGTCCCAGCGGCGCTATACCGAAAGATGGTCCTTCGGCTGGCCTCGCGCATACCATCGCGCTCATCTCGCTTTTCAGCGGCAAACCTGTACCACCTACGCTTGCTATGACAGGCGAAGTTTCTCTACGTGGTCGCGTACTACCCGTTGGTGGTATCAAGGAAAAACTTATTGGAGCGCTGAGGGCGGGTGTTGAAAGAGTGTTGTTGCCAGAGGGGAATCGGAAGGATGCAAGAGACCTACCCGAAGAAGTCCTTCGAGGATTGAAGATCGAATTTGTTGGACATATTTGGGAAGGATTGCAGGGGGTTTGGCCCGAGAGGTGGGAGCGACCGGTTGGTGGATGGGATAGTAGGCTGTAGATTATAGTACAGGAAAGCAAAGATTGCTGAGTTTGTGGTACGATAGCGTTGAATCTTTTTGGGTACCTAGGCTGGGATCTGGGGTTTTCATTCCGTGTATCTTGCTTAGTTTGTGTGCCTTTATCAAGCGTATATGCTCGTCGAATTCATCTCATTTATGGCTTTGCGTATTTGCACCATGCGTCTTGTGTCTCTCCGCTCAAGCCCCGGCTATATAAACCAGCTCTCCGACCTTACCTCTTCTTTTCTTCTTCACGCATCACACTGCTTACATTGTTTTACTAAAACTCAACAGTCACGCAAGAATGTTTTCTTGCTCCTCGCAAATACTGCGAGAGGCCGAGTCATGGAGTCGTTCTTTGTGGACCGAAATCGCCGTTTGCGCAAGGTCATTGGGGGGATCCGAGGTGTGCCTTTGGGCTCCTGAATGCGTTCTATTGTTCAGGGACTAAAATCAACGCCAACTGCGCCATGGAGATGAGGTTGCTCATCCAATCTCCCGTTTGATGTGGGCGCTGTCTTTTGAGATGTGTTGTATTGGGGGGAGTGTTCCGAGGATGAACAGCGATGGAGTTTCATGGTTTGGGAGGTCCAAAACATTGAAACAAAGCACAACATGTGTTTTGTGGATCGCTACTCCGAATTGCCATCCGTTCCGTTTCGTCCAGCGGGATGAGTGAGCGGGTATAAGAATCTGATGCTGCCACCTCTTTGACTACTTTTTACTACACACGCAGTCTCCCGAGAAGGTTTTTCTAAAAAGCCCAGTGCATAGATTTACGTTCGCTTGCGGACCAAAACTTTATATAACAGCTCCTATGTCCTGGCTCGGTGGATTCTAAAAACGCTAGAACGGTACCTTGAGGGAGCCTGGGGGAGGACGCGGCGTCGGACCCTCATTACCTCTGGTTGCGGGAAGAACTACAGCCTTATAAAATTAAGGGAACGATAGCCTAGAGGTCTATCCTGCGGTTTGGCATGTGGGAGTGAAGAGCCCTAGAATCAACCCTTATGTGCTTCCCGTGCTGGTTGGTGTGTTGCTTTCGAAAAAGAACCCAGCAAAGCAATATGGTTTTCGGATGGTGTCAAAAATAGAATTGCGCCAATGTCATGCGTTGGATGAGAGCGGTCTTAAAGCCCTATTGTCATCCTTCCTCCTTGATAGGTTATGAAACCTCTCCTTCCGCTTCGGCCCACTCTCCCCGTCGACACAAGAACATCGTTTTACAAAAATAAACGACCTCCTTTTCGATGTTTTCGCCTCTAAAAATTACCCCTACACTAGATATGTTCGATCGCGTGAGTCAAGGCATTCAAGCTTTGGAAAAATCTTGAGGTTTGTAAAAAGATCAGAGTAAAATCATATGCTGCGCGGAAGGTAAAATCTAAAGCTGCCAGGCTTCTGTTTTATGCGTGTCCGTCGCTCGTCCTCTCTTAGAATTAAGAAAGACCGTGAGAATAGCTCGATGGCATTGTGAAAGAAAAGCCATTTCGTAAAACGTCATGACGGGTAGTCCATGGAAGTTGTTCTTCTTGAGCTTGAAATATCTTGTTATTCAAAAAGCAAGCAGGCCAACCGAATGTTTGCTGGACTTGGAGGCTTTGCAAAGGTAGCTATGGCAGTATCATGCTTCCAGAACTGCAAACAAGATATTAAGATGGACAAGTACTGAGTTTTATCACGAAACAGAACTGTTTCTTCTCAGGAAGAGCCAATGGGGCGCTACGGCTTACTCACGCCATACCACAATACTGTTATCATGGCCTGAAGTATAAAATGTCACGACATTCTACTTCTTGTATCTTCACTCGTCATTTTCTATCATAACTCTAAAATAAGAGGTACAAAGCGTATATGTTTCGCGCTTGGAGTTGTATCAGACAGCATCATGCAATGTGTTCGCTGCCGGGTCGATACAAGCCAACAGGTGTGGTTGATTATGTTTACAACAACACAAAGCCAGGGTTTGAATGTGTCGGAGAATGTACCATGTAAAGTATTCAAAAAAAAAAAAAAAAAAAAAAAAAAAAAAAAAAAAAAAAAAAAAAAAAAAAAAAAAATGAGTATTTTTATTTTTTTAATTTTTTTGGGGGATATTTAAAATAAAACAC